>VZSR01001863.1:4452225-4492406 GCA_013398615.1 Brachypodius melanocephalos
CCTCAAATTCCCATTTTTTCCACCAAAAATCCCCTCTTTTGTCCCCCCAAGATAGCCTGTTCTTTCCCCAAAAATTCCCGGTTTCCCCCCGCCCAGAATCCCCCTTTTCCCCCTTAAAAATTCCCAGGTTTCCCCCCCCAAATTCCCATTTCCCTCCAAAGATTCCCGGTTTCCCCCCCATCCTCTGCTGGATGGGATCCTGGCATGCTCCTCTCTGGGACAGGGAATGCCGCGGGTGCTTTTGGCGAGATGTGCACGATAATCACAGAGCTGCTCAAGGAGGAAACCCAGAACGAAGAGGAGCTGGGGCTCCAGGCTGGGTGAAAGCAGGGCTGGTTTGTCCCAGTGTCACTGCTGTCCCTCCAGCTACCTCTTTGTAGCTGTAACACGACCCTGCTTCACCCCAGAAGGCTAAACCTGCTCTCCAGCACGTCACTTCATCATCTAATTGTTGGCTGTGTGCATTATGTGAGGCACAGCAGGCAGAACCGAGCCCTGCTTGCCGGTCCATTAAGTCGGATGGAGCTACCTCCAGAGATGAATGTGCATGGAACTTCAGAGCTGCTTTAATCAGGGTGTTTCATATTCCTGAGCCCCTGGGTAAGGAGAGCTGTGTAATTAAGATCGTTCGTAATGCTGGGGGATATTCGAGCTAAGATAAGGAAGGTAACTTGTTTGTTTTTTGGTTTTTTTAAGGGCACAAATCGATCTCCTGCTGTGGTTAGGAAAGCGTGATCCAGTGTACGTGTTCAGGGGAAGATTTGGTGGTTGTGCTGCTGTTCTCTGAGTGAATGGAACGGGAAGAATTAGGTTTTCTGATAAATAACATATTCATTCTGCTCAGTGTTGATGCCTCTAATCAAGAGGTACATTAATGCGCATAAAAACTACAGTGAATCAGCGTTTGTCTGTAACCCTCTCTTGAATACTGGGAAAGCAAGAGATTTTGGGAGATAAACTACTGGGCCTTTGCCTTCTCTCGTACTCCTTAGAATTCATCAGCCTGTGAAAACGCAGGCATCCTTTTCTGTAGGGAAAAGAAACACAGCGGGTATGAGGCACATGCAGAGCCTCAAAGTCCCTCACTGTTTGTCTGACTGACTCAGAGCCTTGGAAACTCCCCTTCACCTAAAATATGACCTGCTGTGGGAAAGCAGAGGGGTTTTTTTTTTTTGTCCCTGCAAGTTTCCAAATGGTGCTTATGGAAGAGGTTTAAAAATGCGTTTTCAACACATCACACAAGTAATGATCAGCTCTGTCCTCCCTTCTGGCTGAATTTACAGGGGAAGGAGGCATTCAGCAAGGCTCTCCTTGCTTTCCACAGATCTCACAGCAACATGGCATGGAATTGTTCAGCCCATGAGCTGATTCAGGAAGGCATGAGGAGCAGTTTGTTGTTGCAGACTGAGCCCTCTGCCTTTGGAGAGAGTTTGGCATTTTCTTTAAGAAAGCTCGTCTGAGGAAGAGGCTGTTGGATAGGAAAATTTCACTGCCTCCATCTCTTGGGGAATGCAGATCCCCTCTGGACAGGAAGCAACAATCTTCCTTTTCTTTGCGTGCTGGTTCTGAGACCCAGGAGATAGAATCTCCCTCCTCCATGGCAGTATCTGTTAATGTGTTGTGTTATCAGTCCCTTCTCTTTCCAGAGTGAAAATCTCCAGGAAGCTTCTGTGTCCTATGGCCTGTACCAGGTCCCTAGTTCCTGAATCAGTATTTACCAGTTTAAGCACTTTGTGAAAGAGGAAAGAGTATTGCTAGGCTAATCTATTTATTACTAATTATTACTAATCTATTTATTATTTAATACTAATTGCTAGTATTGCTGGGAAAAGCTCTCTAGGCGGAGCTGAGGGATTTGTTTGGGGGTTTAGATTTACACAAATGCTCCTGCGCTTGATTTTGTATCAAAATACAAAATAATTGTTTCTTAAATTTGTTTTTGATGCACTGTTTTTATTTCCAGTCTAATAGCTTTCTGTTTTCAAAAGTACTCATTTATAGTTTCAGTGGAGTTTCACTGGAGGTTTCTTTGATATTGTACTTTAGAAAATGTCACTTAATTTTTGCTGTATTCAATTCTGCACCTGGCACAAACACAAGTTCCAAGTTTCACTGGGAGACCTGTAAAGCTGGTATAATTGGAAATGGAAATGTTTAAATCTCTGCCCAGTGAGGCAGAGAGAAAACCACTGTTCTGAAACTTTTGCATGAGTGTCCAGTTTGATCTTTGGGATTGGTGAGAATAATAAGGTACTTTGGTAAGAGCTCTCAAGGATCAGTGGAAGGATTTCCCTGGCTCTGCACAAGGCTGTAAAGGGAGTTGAGTCTTATTTTGCAGCAAACCCCCACCTTGAATGCCAGGAAAACTTCAAGGTGTTTCACAAAAGTGATGATATTGACCTGATTCTCTTGTGGAGTTCTAAACAAGATTATTCTTGATTTGCAAAACTTACCAGGATGCTGATAAATGGCTTGTCAAACCTTATTGTTCATGTATTCACTGCTTGGTAAATGGATCCAGTGTTTAACTCACAGAGAAGTCAGGTTTTTAAGGGGGCCTGAGATTCTCTGAAGAAAGACACTGTTGTATAAGATTGTCTGAATAAAATGCATGTTTCATTCAGAAAATTCACAGCAGCTGAGAAAGAATAAATGTCTGCTGCACACTGAAACACTGAAATTTATATTTTAAGAAAAATGAATTCTAAACACTTTTCTTGATGTCTAAATCCAGCAATGGTTTAACAACCATGTCTGTTCTCATGCCTAGGGAAATACCTTTGCAAATTCTTAGGGCTAGATGCTTTGCAAAGCATAAATGAGCAAACAAGGACGACTATGAGCAAGGCATAATTCAGTATTGAAGGATTTAAGTGAAAGCCATAGATTTTAGAAAGATTTTGCCATAGAATTTTCCATGAATTGTAATGGAAGATGCATGGTTAAACCACCCATACTGCAACTCTCATTTTCATTAGGAGTTCTACCACTGCCTACTTTCCCTTCACTGAGGTCTCTTCTGGTTTTTGTATTTTTCTTTTTTTTCCTTCTTCTGGTCCAGACGAATACCACAGTGATGAATATGTTAGAATAGCTTCTAAAATAATGGAATGTCCATAGTTTTTCACTCTTTCCCCCCCTGTATTTTACTTGCTCTTACAAATAGATAACCAATAGCCAAAACTGTTCTCTTTTTTTAAGAAGACTTTAGGCAAAAACTGTCCAGGAGATACCGAAAAGTTCAAATAATTTATTTGACAGTAACTCATTTATGTTCCTATCTCTCAGTTCTGGAAAGAAGGAGGAACACCAAACTACTCTGGCATAGTAATTTTTTTTTAATGACATCTGTGCTTTAACCTCAAATGGCAGAATTTCCCATCTGGACAAATATCCTGTCCACTTGGACCTACCCCAGTATGAGGCACTCTACATTTCTGTTAGAAGCTTTAACATTTTTGGGTTTGTTCTAAAGAAATGCTTTAGTGTTTTTGACTTCCGAAGCCATTTGAGGACAAAGAAACAACTTCAGAATGTCCAAGCCTTTTCTAATATTAGATTTTATAGGTAGGTGGATCAGTACCTTTTTTTTTCTGAAAGCAATATCCTCTAAAATGCATTTTTAAGTAGTTTTCCAAACATTAAACCTATAATTGCCAAATTATATGAAGTGCAGCTAGATGCTGTTTGCTCGAAACAAATAACAAGCTATAAGCAAACAGTATCTAGCTGCACTTTGTATAATTTTGGTGAATATGGTATAGAGAACTAAGATTTTATCTGAAGAGTTGTGCTTTGGAAGGAGATCAAAAAGAGTTTCTCTTCTGATTGTGATTTTGTTTTGCTTCAATGTTTCTGTCAAGAGGATCTGGATTATTATAGCTGAATAGAAAAAAATGTCTTTTCCAAATGATTTGAAAGCAAAATGCAAGACAAACTGATGTCTGAAAAATTACTCCATAACTACTGAAAAGAAAGAAGAAAGAAATACCCTCAAACCAAACAATCAAAGAAATCCATTTTCTTTTTGGGTTTCATTCTTTCCCTTGGTGATGACATTCAGTGGTTGATTAATGCTGCGTCAGGCCACGTTTTGTTTAGCTACATAAAAATCTTTCTGCAAGCTCTCCCCATGCCTTTGTGGATGGTGACAAGAGCCTGGATTTTCCTGGTGATGACTGCTGCCGTGGGGCTGTTCTCAGTGCTGAGTGATGCTCTGATTGTCCATTCTCCTCAGGCAACATCAGAAGCAAGTGCTTTCCATGGAATGTGTCTTGTGCCAGAGGATGTGCATGACTCTTCCAACAGCTTGGCTTCTCTCCTTCACTGAGATTATTTTGGATCTGCAAGCTGTCCCCTGAGCATGAACGCTCTGCAACTGGAGATGCCTCATTCCCTTCTCATCTCTCACCTTGCTTTGTAGCCATTTGTACAAGACATGGTTCATCTTCAGAATTTTCTAGCTCAGTCTCCAGAAATTACATTTGAAAGTTTCTTGATTTGGCAGATTCTGAATACCCTACATTTTTCTCCTTCATTTTTATTTTGTGTTACAATATCATTCAAATATGCTTAAGAGAGTGATGCTGCTTAATTTCATTATTAAATAGAAATCCATTCTGTTTTTTTAAAAAGACAAACAGGTTAGTGCATAATTTTCTGCTTATTTTCTCCATTTTTCTATCTCTTTTGCAGTACTTGTGTTGCAGTATCTGTGTAAATAGGGATTCAAAACTTGAAAAGAATGTTAAATGTTTGCTGCAGCAGAATCACAGAGCATAAAAACATTCACAGAATCACAGAACAGTTCAGATGGAAGGCACTTCTGGAGATCATCCAGTCCACCCTCCCTGTTCAAGATAAGGCCAGCTACAGGATGTAGCTCAGGGCTGTCTCCACTAGAGTTTGGTGTCTTCAAGGTAAGAGACTCAACAACCTCTCTGGGCAAGCAGTGATTGATTTGTCTTACAGCAAAAATCTTTTAACTTGTATTTAAATGGAATTTTCTCTGTGAGGGTGTCAGACCAGTCTTCTTTACTGTCTTCCACTGGGGAAGATTCTCCCATACTGAAAATCCCTTCCTGCGACATTCTTCTTTTTCCAGGCTGAACAGTTCCAGTTATCTCATCCTTTTTGTATGACAGATGCTCCAATTTTTTCATGGAGTTTGATGAACTCAGCGTGTCTCTTTCGTGCCAATAAGGCCAAAACTGGGTACAGCACTGCAGATGTGACCTCATCACTTCTCCATGGAGGGGAAGGACCACTTCTCTCCATCTTTTTGGCAACACTCCTGCTGATGAAACCCAGAGTATTGTTGGCTTTTTTTTGCTGCAAGGCCACATTGCTGTCTCATGTTCAGCTTGGTATTTTGATTTTCCTCACCTGACACCTGCACACTCAAACAGCATCTTTATTCCATCTGAGTCACACACCCCTGCTTCTACCTCTTGCATGTCTTATTTTCATGTTGAAGTCATCAGGATCATCTTGTTCATCCATGCTTGATTGTTCTCTTGTCAGGATGGACCAAGGCTTGGAGGAGTTAGTCCCAGGTCTTCCTTCTCCTCAGGACTCTTTACCATGGGATTTTCTCAAGGAGATCCTGGAGGGAAATCATGTGTTCATCTGAAGTCCAACTTTTTTGCTTTGTTTCCTCCTTACAGGATCTTGAACTCCACCATCTTGTGGTCACTGCAACAAGGATGACCCTGACCCTCCCACCCCTGACCAGTTCTTCCTTGTTGGTAAGTGTGGGGTCAGTAGACCATCTTCCTTTGTTGATTCCTGGATATTCAGGAAAGGAGACTGACTTGCACTTGTCTATTGACATAATTTTCTTTAATCTTTCTGACATCTCTGTATTTACACTCCCAACCCTATACCTCAGCTGATTAGAACTAGCTGTGGTAAGAGCTGTTCTGGCCTGCTGCCCAAAAATAATATTCCATCACTTCCTGATGGGGGAAAAAAATCCTGTAGACTTGTGGTCATTTGTCCTCACATCTATTTGCAGCTCATTATTTCCCTTGAGAAGCATCCAAGACCATTTAGAAGTTGAATTTTCCGATGTCCTCACTGATCTCCAACCGCTTCCCCCTCTTTTTCTTGGAAGGACCATCTTATGAGGACAAATCTCCCACGTTGTTTAATTCCATTATTCCCTACTCTCTGTCCATTTTATTTTTCCTCATCCCACAGCATTCTTTTGCTCCTCCTTTTTCTGAACTTGCTTGGAGATCTGTCCCCTGTAACACTTACAGATGCATAAACATATAAAAAGTGAGCACTTTGTCATACTACAGATTTTATATAACAGCAGATTCAACTATCAGATTATCATTAGGTAATGTGCTGACATGCACACCCCTGAGGGAGATGATTGTGAGCTGATGGAGGAAAACCGATCAAGATTAGTCTGCCAAATATATGGTAGGTATTAATCAGCATCATACACAGCATTTTTTTTTCTCAGAAAAGCACTAAACTACAAAGATTGCCCTTTTGTCCACAGAATTACTGTAGCATGCAGTGAACTGGGGTTGTTTTGACAGAACCAACTTTGACAGCATATTGATCTAATAATTTCAGTTGCTTTCTAGCATTCCAATGTTTTCTTTTCTCCTCAGAATTCCCCTTCAACACATAAAGACATGGATTTTGACAAACTTCGACTGAATGCTTGCGATGTCTCCATTAGGAGTTTTCAAATACGGTTTTTATCCTCTTTCATTGACATTTCCCATTATTGAAAAGACCAAAACCTTCTATACAATTTCAGTATGTAAGTACCTTCTTATGTTTGGAATTGAGCTTACTTAGCATTGCATCTTTGTGTTCTACAGCATACAGAGAAGAAAAGTCGATATGCTTCCATGAAGAACTTAAATCAGGACTTGGTGTCTTGAGCCTACTGAGATTCAGAACCGAAAATGGTGGATATCAGTAAACTGAGGTTCAACAAGCATGACTTTAAACTCTTTGTAAAACAGTCTCTCTGAATCCCCCTTAGAGATATTCATGTATTATTCTGAAATTCAAATAAATATGTTAAGAAGAAAAAAGATGGAATAGAGAATTAAGACAGT
Organism: Brachypodius melanocephalos; assembly: GCA_013398615.1. NCBI lineage: Eukaryota > Metazoa > Chordata > Aves > Passeriformes > Pycnonotidae > Brachypodius > Brachypodius melanocephalos. The sequence continues at coordinate 4,459,314 of VZSR01001863.1, forward strand.
TTTTTATATAACCTTACTCAAATTTTTCAGAGTAGATTGAACCAATCCTTGAATGCAGTAGATGACTCAGTTTTCCACCTCTCATTCTACTCATTTTGCCCTCACTACAGAAATCAGTCTCTTTTTAAAAATATTATGTTATATTATTATTAATAATAAATATAAATATAAAAACCATCAGGTGTTGCACATGGTGTCAAGGAAGGAGCTCTCATCATGCTGATCCTGGTCTCAGGGGCATGATGCAGACCACAGTGTAATTGGTGGCACCAATAGAACACAAAGGAAAAAAAAGCATTTTGTTGTTTTCTACTACCCTTAAATTTGCAATGTGTTCAAATAAATATTTGTGTTTATTAATTACTCTAAATAGCTAGCAGATTAAAAGCTGTGCTATGAGAACCTCTTAAGACTGAGAACTCAGTGATACTAACAATTTGCCACTAGGATTTTGCCAGGAGTCACTAAATGGCACAATTAAATTTGCAGTGTCGCTTCAAGGTTCATTTCCTTTTAGGAGAAGATCATCTGTTAAATGAAACAAGAGTTGTTCTAGAGAAACAGTATAATCAACTTGTGACTAGCTGAGCACTTTTAGCCAAATCATTTTATCCATTAATGTATTTTTCCCAGCATAGTAGAAAACTGCTGCATTATCAGAATAGTTAATGGTGTTAAAGTTCGGAGCCCAAAGGAATTTCTAGGTTCATTGAAGGGAGCGTGAAACTAGAAATTTTGGGAGTTTTGTTCGAGAAAATCAGTTTCTCTAGTCTAGTAAATTACTCTTTGAGGATAATATATTTTTCTGTGTAAAAACTGCTGAACTATTAGCATAATAACATTAAAGCTCTCTTAGTTCTCACATACAGTCAGCATAAAGGTCTCACATTGTTCTGCTGACAGCATTGCCATGACTGATACAGCACAGAAGTATGTTTAGTACACTACTGTTTCCATTTAGGTCTGCAAGCACTTACATCTGAAAAGAGGAAGGGAGAGGATGGCTAGTTAAAATAATTTTTCCTTCCTTGCATAAAATACAGTGGGTGAATCCGATGTTGAAATAAATGAAATTATTAGTGTGTTCCAGTCATGAGCGCAAGATACCACTTAGCATTGCTTTCTAAAAAAATTCTTGTGTAGGAGACCCCCTGAGAATAAATTAGGGAGTGTGTGATAACATTGAAATAAAAGGATTTGTGTAGCAGTAGCTGGAAGCAGAGGCTGGTCTGTTCTGCTGCCAAATGGATATACACTGACCTCAGTGGCCTTACTCAGTACAGGGGGACCAAATCCTGTTTTTGTTGAAACCAGTGACAGAACTTCCATTGATCTCAACAGAACCTGGAAGTAATGCTCTGTTTCTCTATGAATTATGTTTTCACATCATTTACAGGAGGGAGTTTTTTCTTGGTCAGCATGGTAGGAGCTTGTCAGAACGCCATGGAGATCTATGAAGTAGCTGCAGACTAATGTCACTGGGAATGAGAGGAAATTTTGGCCCTGCTTTTTGGAGAGGGAACTTGGAGCAATGAGCCCAGAGTGCAAGGAGACCACTGGAACTGGAAGATTTGGAAGCTGCATGGCAGGATCGTAATAGCCACTGGAGCTTCAGGTTTGCTGCAGTTAATACATGATAGGGAAAGGGAGGGCATTTCTTATCCCTCACACTTTCTCTCTACAATCAAAGCTAGAATGTGATATTCCTAAAGTTTAGACAGGAATTGCGCAAATGAGTTCAGCCAGTGGCTTTCCTCAGTGAATGGAATGGTATGTCAGCTGAGCTTTTCCTGCTCTCTCAGTTCCCTGGAAAATTCTGAACATTGTAATGGTTCAGAGATGACATTGATGCCAGGTTACACAGCTACTGGCTGAGGAGTGCTGATGTGCACTCTGAGAATCGTTAATGTTTCATTTTATTGCTCAGCCAAAATAAGACAGAGCTATAGTGCAGACTCTTTTCTACTTGTACTCTGGGGATCCTGAAACATTTCACTTTTCCTGGTGGCTGTATGGAGCAAAACAAAACATCAGCCAGTAGTTTACATTTTTGCTGCCTGCTTTATTTAGCACCAACCCTGAAGTGACTCAGGGCATTTATAAAAAGAGGACTCTCACAACACTAGGTCCATGTGAAAGATGGTGTCGGCTTTCCTCTGTGGAGATTAAAAACAGAGGATTTTCTGTGCCAAGCCCAACTTCATGGCTAAGTTAAGCCAGGGAGCCTGTTTTCTGTCCCATTATTGGCTGTGTAATGCTGTCTGCAAAAGTGTGTTGTGGATTAATGGTATAACTTGTTCTGTCGGTCTGTCTTTCCAAGTGAATTCACTGGTCTGGGACGTGTCTGCTACTTGAAGATGAGCCTTGAATCTAGATCCATGCTCCTTGCTAAGAGAAGGATGCATTGCAAAATGAACATTAATTGCCATTTTTCAGAATCATGTGTTAGTAAAATTGCTACTAGGTTAGAATATAGATGTTTTATATCCCTCAAAAGTTAGGGGCTTAGTCTTACAATGAGACATCATTTACTAGAAATGTTTCTTTCTGAAACTTCCTCTGTAATTCTTTCTGTTGTTTTCTATATTCAATTGTCTTTGTGTCAGTAAAAGGCAGTGAATTACACATTAATGGAAAACATTAATGTTCTTTTTAGATGTCTTATATGTTTAACAGCTAAAATCAAAGAGCAGAGACAGCCTAGTTGAAGTTTTGCTTAGGATGCTATCCAGTAAAGCCCACAGTTCAGAACTTCCCTGAGAACAAACAACCCTAAATACAAAATAAACCAACCTGGTGACATGGAGAAGTACCTGATGGAAAGGGCTCTGAGGAAAACATGCTTTGACAGCCTGTTTTGCATATAGACATGGATGCTCAAAACAGGAATCGTTCTTTGAGAAGGGGTCAGGACACAATACAAATAAATCAGTAAACCAGAAATGCTTGTGGGACAAAATATTTCAGTCTTTCAGGCAGCTGAAGTCCAGACATTCAGGGGAAGTAAGTTAAATAACTGGTGGTGCATTTGAATGAGAACATTCATCTTGTTTGTCAAAGCCCCACAGATATTCTTCAAACTGACAGAAGCATCTGACCACATTTCCCCCTTTCCCTACCCTGAATGAACTTGTGAGCCAGCTGGGCGCTGCCTGGGTTCCGGGCATTTCAATAGTTTTGGCTGTATTCTAACACTCAGCCTAAAGGAATTCCTGTTAATTTTCTTTATGCTCTTTATTAAGCTTTTGTTTTGTTCCTTCAGGCCTTTTCTGTGTGTTGAATGGGAAAACCATTTTATCTGATGAAATTTACATTTCCGTAACGGTGAGCAATGGCTGCTTTCTCTGAGAACATACTATGCAAAGATCCAGAGCCCAAACATTCTTGAACTTTGTGTTGTTTGGGTGATGAGTGAGATACAGGTGGACCTAGACTTCACTCTATACATGGGATGAGGGGATACAAAAGCTTAGTGCTCTGCATCTGAAGTTGTTATGGGCAGTTGTAAACCCCAAACAGTTTTGGGGGCTTGTTCCATTAAACTGGTCAGTGTTCTGGAGAAGGAATGATGAGGAGGAGTGCTTGCTGCTTCCCCAGCAGGTGATCAAGTGAGCAAATTATGAGGGAGAGTGCTGGATGTTATTATTATGGACAGCAAATCTAGAAAGTTGTGTTTCAAGCATTATCTCTTAGCACGTTTTATAACATCAGGGGAACCACATGGAAGAGCCTGGAAGAGATCAAGGGGGTTTTTGCCTGGTGTAGAAATAGCCAGCCATCCTCCTGCAACAAGCATTGTGCAACCTGCACTATCAAAAGCAACATTCTTTCAGCTGGTTTTCTGGATAAGCATCATGATGCAAACATCAAGATGAAATCATGCCAAATTCATCGATTTCGGAGATCTTTCAGAGTCTGGCAGGTGCATATGCTGCCTAAATCCATTCTGTCTGTGGTGAGGCAACCCTGCTAAGCCTTCTGCCTTAGTCTGTGGTTGCAGTGACCAATCCACTGAAACTGCACATCAAAGCCTTTTGGCATCACTTTAGACACAGCTACCAGTTTGCCTGAAGAGGCTTTTAAATATGCCCTGCTTTTTAAAATTTTATTTTGGACATGTCATAAAGCTTCACAAAAAGTTGTATTACAGTGTTTTAACTTGGCTCAGAGCCAAAGACCATTCCCACCCCATACTTTTAAAGTCTCTCTATATAGAATGATTTATAAGTTTGGGTTTGCTTGGCCATTGTCCCTTTTCTGTCGCTGTTTTTATCACCCAGAATGTAAGGCATAAACCAATATAATTGTCCTTGGACTGTAAGGAGGAAGATCTCAAAGGCAGTCAAAAGTCTGTTTTGATGCTGTTTAAATGAGAAAAATATATAATTCTACATATAAAATAATCTAATTATTTTATTTGCCTGAAGCTTTGAGATCAAATTAGGAGAAACAAATTTACTGCAAACAAAATGAAACAAATATATTTTAGCTGATTAAAACTTAGTTTTCCGCCTGCTTCACCTCAGGTCATCAGACGGACAATATGTCTGTTCTTACCACAAAATAAAAACTTGACAATTAATTTTGGAAACAGTCTTCTAGGAAAGGTGAGACTGTGTCACAGGATATGGGATGAGGTAGCGCTCTGAGGGGATGGGAACCAGCAGTTCAGCTCAGTACATTATACATCAAATTTATAAAGCTGACTCTGACTGCAGCAGGACAACAGGAGCCTTGTCCAAGCAGCTGTCACCAGGACTGGCACTGGTTGTGAGACTGGGCTTGCTTTTAGGGTTTCACTGGAGAAAGATTTAGCACCAGGAAGTTTCCATTTGCCTGGCTGCTTGAGTAATGGATGGTATGGCTCTCTCTTTACTATTTCAGGCTTTTCCTGGCTCACACAGCAGCACCTTGTAATACCATAACATCATTTATTTAGATCCATGTGAGGAGGAGCTCAGGTTGGTTGGTTATTTATGCTTGAGAATGAGTTGCTTTCTCTCAGCACAGCTTTCCCTCGCCACAGGAGTGAGAAGGGGCTGATGTATTTCAAAATGAGTCCAATTAAATGTTGTCAAAACTAAGAGCAAGTCTGATTTCACAGTCAGAATACCTTAAATGGTAACTTGATCTAGTGTTCAAGTTGCAGTGTGATTTCCAATGTCTTAATCCAACCATTCTGCATAGTGATAAAAAGTGTGATTAAATACACAACACTTTAAAATACTTTGTCAAACCCATATTATGGTTTGGAAAAATATACCTTGTGACCTATTATGAGTATTTTTTGCTGATTGCAACTGTTCTTCCAACCCTTAAAATCAACACACTACTTTGTCTGAAATATTTAAATGCAGATTTCCACCGATTGCAAACTTCTCTTGGTCTCATCTAGTTAGAAAAGAGTCATGTACGCCCAAATTGATTTCCAGGTTTGCTACTACTAACAGACCTCAACGTGATTATGAATGTCATTAATTTCTGCAACCTATGATGAATGCAGGGAGAACAAAGATCATTAGGTAATATATTCCACAGCAGGACACATTCCACTGAAAAAGTCCAGCCATCATGAAAAGATGAATATAGGAACCAACAAAAAGGGGGCCCTTGAGCTATTCAATTTCTCATTTTGTACTTAAGAGCCATATTTTTCCTTGTGAGTCAAGTCAGCCAGTATCTCCTGGGGCCAAAATCTATACCTGAAAGTGTGGACTGGAATGGTACAGATAGGGGAAAAAAAATGATGTCAGATCTTCAGCTTGTCTAAGACTTCATGGTGCTGCTGACCACCAGAGCTGTTCTGGTGAGGACCGTGAAGCATCCTGGAAGGACTGAGTTTAAGGTTAAAATATAACGATAAACCCAAAGGCCTTGATCCTGAAACCTACCATCTTCTTAAACACTTTAAATAGCTAATAATTTGGATTTAATATCTACACATACAAATTGTATCTATAATTTTGTACACTAGAGAGATCCCATAGTATTCCATTAACGCTTTACAAAACCACTGAGAAATAAAAATATAAATCACGACAAAATAAATCACGACTATGCTCAAAAGAGTATTGCTGCCCCAGCAAATAGCCCTAGTTCAAAAACACAGCAGATTTTCTTCTCTTTCAAAATAACTTAAGCATAGCTATGGCCAAAACCAACCAACCAGCAGAAAGATTCTGGTATATAGTTTGCTTATTTTGTGTAGTTTGATGCTTTGTTAATGCACTAAACTTCCAGCATGCATAAACCAAATGTTAACAGTCTTAGGTGACTGTTCTGTATCAGTGTGTCCCCAAGAAGAAACATGAATGATATCAAAGTAAACAGATTTTTCTTTTTCAAATTTGTTCAAACACATTTGCATGGAGGAAAAACTCGAGTCATAGTAATGTTTCACTGTTTATTAATGTGTATTGGTACTGAGCTCAATAATTTTAGTGTGTTTTTATCTTAGGATGTGTTTAAAATGCTGACAGGCAGAAAGCATCTTGGCAACTGGGCGGATTTTCTGGTGAATTGCTCAACAGGTTATAAACCTGCAACCATGTGAATTTTTTTTAGAGTCATATTAGGAGTGTGGACACACTTTCAATCCAGATCAAGTGAACCTTAATATACAAATTAGGTAAAACACCAGTAGGTAGCCAAATGCTCCCTGGTAAAATTTGATGCAGTACCACAAGAGGTGATGTTTGATGCCAAAAAAACCAAGAAATACTTGAGACGTGGTTTATTCCAAAAGCTGGCTTCCTGTGAGAAATTCCAAGCCACGCCAGCTGAATCCAATAAGAGGACAAGAGACCTTGGGGTGTGTAGACATAGAACATGATTTTATAATTTATTTTTCTAAATGCAATTTATTTGAGAGATTACCAGTGAAAGCACAGTAACATTTAAGGGGAATTTGTGTTTCTGCTTGACATTTCTTGACTAGCATATCTAGTACAAAAGTCACAGAATTAATGACAAAATCCAAGATATAGTGTGTTTTTTTCTGGATTTGTAAACATCTATCTCAAACATCTGTCTATGCTCCAAATTAGCAACTCTGAGTACAGTAAGTCAGTCCTAGATTACTAGCTACTGTATTGTATATGAAAACAATTTATTTTGTATAACACCACTTTGTAAGATAGGAGTTTATGATTGTCAATAATACAAGGCCACGGAGCTCAATGACTGTCTGTAATCAAGATGATTAACCCCCTTTTGTAAGAGACTTGATCCTGAGAAAAAAATCTCTCCAGCATGTTGTTGCTGTTTTGTATAAAATTTTGATTTGTAAGAAGGAACATCCTAAAATTTTATGCAGAAAGAAGCTGAGCTCCATTTGAAGCTGTTCACAGGACCAATCTCCTCCAGGGCCTGTGTCCCTGGCATGGACATTTGGTGCACATCTGCAACTATGTTCAGTTTCCTCCTAAGGAATTTAGTCCATGTGTGGTGGAATAACTCTGTGAATCCAGCAAATACCCAGCAAGTGGCCATGACTGGGGAATTTAACTCAAAACTGCAGCACAGCTCTGAACCAAAACAAATGTAGGTGTCATACCTTCTCTCCTTTATTGAGCTTTGCATTGCTAACTTGGTAAAGAAGCTCTGTCTTCAGGACTGAAAATGAGATTTTTTTTTTTTTGCAAGCAATATTGCATGGCTAATTTGAAGACCAGCATTTAATTTTATTGACTCATATGCTAGATAGATGAGTCCTGTCTAACTCTGAACACATCCCAGGTTTTCCCAGCTAAATCCTATGACCAAAAAACATTAGAAAAGGAAAAGAAATATTTTGCAATTAATCTCAAATGTGCCTTCATAAGTAAATACAATCATGATACCTGCCTAAATGTGAAAAATTTACATGTCTTCAAATTTGCTTGTTTTACTTTTCTGAATGCAAATGATCGTACATGGAAAGAATTATTTTAATTGGCATAACTGATACAATTTCCTTTTGTTTAACTTTGTGCAACTTACTTTATTTCCCATTGCAACAAGTAGAGAATTTTTTTCTTCTGAAATGGTCTTTTGGAAATGAAGAACTGTTACTGCAACAATGATTTCTTCATGTTGCCACATGTGAAAACACACATGAAGTATGTAGATATGAAGTGTGCATATGGTCTGAAGATGGCTAGTCAGAGCTTGCTGTGTAATTCTTAGTGGGTGTGGAAAAGAAGTGAGATAAAAGTGTGAAGGGCAAGGTTCATGAAGAACCAAACGGGGAAAGTGGGATAGAAAAATATCTAAGCTCCTTTCTGCCCCAAGGAGTGGGGAAACAAATGCTCTGCTGTGAGTGTTTGTGCTGAGAAAGGAGGTGACAGGGAATGCTGACTTGCTCAGTGGAAATCTTCACAAAATTATCTGGGAGACTCATTTCCCTGATAGTCATGGAGCTTGCTCCTGTCTAGTTTTCCCTATGCAGAGGCATTCTTTCCCCTGCTTTACTAGGGCCCTGAGAAATAGAAAGGAAGATGTCATCTCAAGCTAATTCTATAAACACTGCTATCAGAAAAGACATTTTAAACTATCATAAAAAGGCCCATTGTGCAACTGGACTCTTGGAACAAGAATGGCTTATAGCTCAACCATTGTTAAAGGTTAATGTTCCTATCATTGCATTCCTTTTTCTAGTTCCCATAACCAGCCTGTAATGATAGATAAATATATGAGCTATTTCTTTGTGTTGGCAAAATCACAATTCAGAAAGACATAGTTTCCTAGGTTATTTTTAAACTAATATGCTGGTTTATAGCTAGATGAATAAACCCATCTTTTTAAAGAGAAAAGACTTTTAATGTTCTCTTGCTTTTGCCGAATGTGAGCATTTGTGAACGTTTTATGTCTATCAAAACAGAGTAACAGCTTTATGAAGTCAACTCATGAACTGAAAAGGAAACTAATTAAAACAACAACATTAATTCACTGTTGCCAAACATTAACCAATTTTGTACTTTCCACAATTATTTTTACTGTTGTACAATAATTTGAGTGTCTTTGTCATTGTTTTGTATTGTTATGTTCCTGTAAGTGCTGAATGCTGATTCCAGGGCAGAAATTCTATTTTCTGTTAGCTGACTGAGCAACAGATTCTGCACATCTCTCTTCCAAGCTCTCTCAATTTTCATACAAGGAGCAGAGTAACGTCTTCTCTGTTTTAATGAGTTGCTGTGCTCCTTGGTCAGGGCACCAGGAGTGCTTTCTATCAGTAGGGTACTCTGATAAGATGTTATAACTTTGAAGAAAATCTGCAGATTGAGGTCTAAAAGTTTTCCTATGATATGGCAGGGGTAGAGCATCTTAGCCCAGGCTTGCTTTAAAAGTCAGGACGGAGAAGATTCAGTTTTCACAATTTCATCTGATTTAGGGAAGCTTCCGAACATCCAAAAAATTCCTCTGGCCCAACACTGCTGCTCTGCCCAAACATCTGCAGAGCTGCAGGTGCTCCTGAGCAGGTGGGTCTGAGTGATGGAGCTCGTGCTTCCTTCAACTCCATGTTTTTCAGGCCGTTTTTGGGTGAGTCCTTAGCACAGCACAGCTGTGCTGTGCTCAGCACCTCTTCAAAAGGGTTGAATGAAGTATTGCTGCTCCTGGTTACAGGTTTCCTGGTTCAGGGACAAACTGAGGGGAAGAAGCAGGCCAGCTGCAGCTACCTCCTATTTTTGGAGTCAATCTACTGGAACCGATTCTGTGCTAAAAGTAATCCCAAATAATTTTTTTTTTTCCTTGCAGGCAAAGAAAGCATTCTAGTAACTCTTTCCTGTCTCATGGTGGTTTTGAAGGGAAGTAAATAATTCCCCACTTAACAATCTCAAGGAAAATACCTGTGAAAGGTAAGTTGGTGAGATATTTTGATAGCATGGCCTCTTGGCAGTGATGTATCCTAGTGAACAGAACTTGGGCTCCAGATGGTGTCTGAGTAGATGGCGCTGGTTCCCTGCAGAGATTTGATAATCAGATTGTGTTAAATGTCCCTAAGCAAGAGATGGATGGGAAGCCCAGTTAAGGACATTCTTAAGGAAATTCTTATTTTTTGACCCAAGAAGAAATAGTGAAGGTCTGTCTGTAATTGCTCTCTGTAAATGAGCCGTATAGCTGCCAGTACTGTTTAGGTAACCTTTTAGGTAATTGTTGTCTAGAAAACTTAAACTTCATTTTAAAATAATCAAACAACCCAAAACCCTGACAATAAACCCCCCAATAAAAGACAATCAAAGAGAATGGCAAATGTGTATTAATCTTTCAGCAAAGAACAAATACTGCTGGTGCACCTTCATGAAAAGTGAACTGCCCTTTAACACTTTGTTTTCTGAAATTATCTCTAAAATTATGGATATTACCTCTTTGGCTCCTGCTATATTGCCTCTGAGTGCAAAGAACTGATAATGCACAGTTTTAAACTCTGTTATCATTAAAGAAGCCTCCTGCACTCTTTCCTGGTGCAGATCCTGACCTGGCTGTGTGTTGGCTGTTGACACAGAGGAGCAGGCACTGCTGTTCACAAGCTTCACGTGAATTCAACTTCCAACAAGACTTCTTTCTTGTCAGCACTAAAGTAACGACGCTAAACCATTTTTAGGTTATACTTTTTTCTCTATGGACTGCTTTTAGCCTTCTGTGCAAGCCTTCTGTTGTGTCTATCAGCAACACCAGAGAAAAGCATCCATGGTATTTGAGGGGGCGGTTATGAGACAGAATGTGGTGGCAGTCATTTGGATTAAATATGTTTTAACAGATAGAGAGATACACAACTGTTATTCCCGTTTCCATGGGCTTTGCCTCTCTTTTTAAGGATGTTTCAGAGATTTGGATTTCCCACTTCATTTCTGATTGCAAGGTTGACTATATCGAAATTGAACAAACTGGCAGGATTGTTGTATGTGCTGATGAAGCAGATGTCCCTAAAGAATGACACAAATGTGTCACATCTTTACAGCATGAGGAACACAAGGTGGGATACCTGCATTTTTGAAGTGCTTCAGTAAATAGTGCTTATATGGAAAAATTCCCTTAGTTCTGCTTTTCTATACAAACAATATGAACCCAGCTCTTTGCAAGACCTGCAAACATAGAATCTCAAATTAGTGTCTGGTTTGCCTTCACTGTGATTATAAAATTAGTATGATTTCAGATACAAGTTTAGGTACATCTTCTTCAAAATCTAAGCAACTCTGCACGTTTTAGCAATGAAATAGGCCTATGGATTTTGGCCTCTGGTAAAAGGCTATAATAATACAGTTAAATACATGACTGTTTACCCCAAATATGCAAGTATTTGTAAGAAAACAACAAAAAAAAAGCAACGAAATTTAAAGAAATCTAGGAGCAGTTTTATTCAAGAGCTCTCTCTAGAACGGGGAGAACTATAGAGTCATAGGGTGTTTGTGTACAAAAAGGCTGTATTTATTTAAGTAAGGTGATTTGTAGTGTAACAGTTTGGTTGATGCATATGACATGGAGAATTGGGAGGTCTTGTTATGTGTAATAATCCTGTTCTCTTAAGGCTCTTTCCTACAGTTTTACTAAATATGTTTATGAAGCCTGCACAATTGCCAGACTTTATGAAACTTCCTGTAAAATGTGACTCCTTACAATATAGGGCAATGCAATACTCTATGGTCTTCCAATTATTACAGAATGCAACCCTAAATAATGAGGTTCTACAAAAGATTGATTTTATGGTTTGCTCATTTTTATTCAGAGTTAAAATTAACCTAACCCAGAAGCATACCCTTTATTAGAAACAGAAAAATTATAAGGATTTTGCTAAATTGAGAATTAGCATGTGATTTGCTGAATTTTGCTTTAGTTTTGCTTTAGGTTTTTAAGATCCCTTGTGACATTGCCATACAGTTGGTGAAATTTTTTTTTAAAGTGATAGATTTTTAACTTGGATTGGTAATAAAGTTTAAATTTTTAGCATGAAAATGCACATTTAAACTTTTAAAGTTTTCACAAAAAGAGAACAGCAGTGTAGTGGATTTTAAGAAGGTAGTGTTTTTGTTTTCACTGTAGGTATTCTAATTAGATTTTTGTAAATCTCAAAATTGTTTCTAAAAGTGTTTTGGAATTAATTCTACTCCTTTTGAAAGTACAGTACTTTAAGTAAAAACAGATCAATTAATCTTTAAAAAGTTAAAAAAAAACATGCAAAAAAGGAAATTTTGACTTTAAAATTATACTTTGGAATGACTTCATCTGATCAGTCTATCACATGAAAAGCATTTGATATGATTTGTAAGAGGATATGAGCAAATTCAGGTGGATTTTTAAAATTCACTTATCACATTCCCATATAAAAGGGGAAATCTGTTTTACAGAAAATAATTTTTATTTTATTGTATAAAATAAAAATTCAGCCCTAATCCTCTTTAGCACTTAGTATTATATTTTTAAAATAAACTTACAGGACTTCTTGTTTCAAGGGAACTCCCCCTCCACTTAGAGCTGGGTGCTGCAGTACAGTTGTGAAGAATGTTCTGCAAACTGAAAGAGATTGATTAGGCAACTTTCACAAAAACAAAACTCAACTTCCCTTCTCTCCCCTCTCTCTTCTTCCAGCCCCCCACTTAAACAACCCTCTGTGATAAAAAATAGCACCTAAAATTGTGTGACACGTTCTGAGGAAGGCTGCTGGGCTTAATTTCCTTTCTGTTTTTCCTTGCCTCTCTATATAACCTTTAATATCATAGCTCAGAAGCATTTTTTTTTCTGTCAGGAGGAGAGGGCTGTGTCCAGAGCAGGGGCAGCTCATTATATGTTTTATTGTGTCATGACAAGTCTGCAAACATCTTGGGTAACAGCCAAAGAAATACAGGGGACAGTGGGGGAAAGAGCAGGATGAGCATGGCCAATAAAAGCTGCCTCTGTAGGGTATGGCCATGAAGATATTGGTCACAATATGAATATTTTTTTCTTACAATTGATTTGTTGCACATGTAAACTTCCTTTTGTAGTAACAGAGCACGAAAGACGGCTGGGGATGAACATGTGCGTAAAACTCTTAGGTGTAAAACTCTTATGCGTAAAACTCGTTCAAGTAACAAGAAAAGGCTGCCTTGAAAGTGGAGCCAGTGTCACATTATCAGGCTCTGGGTGTCCACATTTACAGTGCAGCCCTCTCAGCATCCCCTTCACCCCCGTGGGATGTCAAGGGATGTGAGCTCCCATCAAACATTGACAATGGCCGTGACTCATGCTCTGAGAGATGGAATTGTGGTTGCATTTCTAATGCTAATGTTGCTGTTTGCTCGTTGCATGAAAGAAACAGGAAAGAAGGAAAAGGGACAGCATTCTCCTTTCTAGCAGCTACACGATAAAGTGTAGCTTTCAAAATAAATGACTGTTTTTTTCCAAATTTTTTAATGCAAAAAAAGAATCCTCCTGAGATGCAATCTTGAGCAAAGTACAAGAAGTTCCCAAAGGATGCTGAACATGAGCAAAAACATTTCCAGCATACTTATAATAATGCTGTGTTTACTTTGTCAGTTAATGATTCATTACCCCAAACAGCTTGTGCATTACAAATGGCTCTGCACTGTATTTATGGAGCTGCAAACTGTAAATGGCAAAGATGGCTTCACTTCTCTTGCAGCCATTTGTTTATCTGAATATCAGAAAACAGAGCTGTAGAGAGAGTGGAGGGTGTCATATGTTTATTTGTTTAGTCTTGCAGTGCCTTTGCTCTTTGATGAGGAGCTCCTGTACTCTCCATGGCAGAACAGGGCCTTCTCTTGGGTCTGAGCAGAGACCTGAGCCACAAATTGCCTCTATTCCCCTTCCAAGACCTGTTGCTCCACTGCCTCCGCAGGCAGAGGGACCCCACAATTGCCTAGAAGCTGGAGACACAAAGGCAACTGGTTTCCAAGAGCCATTATAAGTTGGTCATGCAACTGCTGCAGGACAGGAAAGAGGTCAGAGCAAGAATTCCACTGGTGTAAATCAGTCCAGCATGTCTGGACTTTAATGGAATGGGCTGATTTATACCAGTTGGGAATCTGACCTGTCACAGACAGAGAAGGAAATTGTAGCCCAGTTAAATTCAGTGGGAGTTGTGCTCCCGTGTCACGTGTGCGACAGAGATGAGGTCCTGCAGCTGTGGGAGATGCATCTCAGATTTCCCCACTCTGGTGTTGTTAAAATTATAGCAGAGCTTTTCAATCATGGCACATTTTTATTTTATTTTATTGCCATCAGGCCGTCTGAGCTCGGTTAAACATGTGGTGGTAACTTTATTAGACTTTTTCTAAAATTAATTTCACCTCGATGGCTTTCACCTCGACAAATTACATCATAAATGGACATAAGTGAAAGCTGGAATCTTCCAGCGTTAGTCTAAAATAACAGGTTTAATGGTTTTACTTTGCACACAATGGTTACAGAATTTGATCAAAAGCCCATCGTGGAGAAACTGTCTTGCCTTCAAAAGGCCACTCTAAGCACACTTTGCCACTGCTGGTGCCAAAAGATCCAAGCTGTTTATTTGCAGTCTTATCTTCAGAACAGTTTGGTGCACATTCTAGCACAAGCCCACAGAGGGATTTGCTCAAAAAGCCTCGGGCATCCAGCTCTTCTGGGAGAGTCCAAGGTGCACACTCTGCGTGTCTAACATCCAAAGGAAGAGTTGGTACTTCTGCATGAACTGAAAAGCAGCCAGTGCTTTTCAAATCAGCAGGTAGAGAGGATGAAGGGCAGCAAATATCTTGTATCTGGAAAGGAGAGAGAGCACACTTTGTTCAGCATCACTAGACTGTAATACTCCCCACTTGGGATTCATGTAAAGGAGCTCAGCTGTGAGAGAGAGAAGAGCTTTGAATCCCCTTACAGAAACTATTACTGCTTTAAAAATAAACCTGCCATTTCCTGGCTGTGCAAAATTTGCACATTTCTTGAATATTAGGATATCAACGCAGAGATATTAATTAATAGTTTTAGATAGTGGCTGAAAATCATCTTTCCCCCCAGCTTTTTTTGTTGTTGTTGTTCATATTGTTATCAGTTTTTATGAGCAGTGTGTATCTCGTGAGTGCCAGCTAACCAGGGTGATATAAATCTTAGAGCTGTGAGAACTGAAAAGATATTTGCAAGCAATTATGCAATAACTGTATTAAAATAAAACAAATTGAGGCCAAAGTCTAGACATTTGCCCTTCAGTTATGTAGTTCTTATCTCTGTCATTCAGTTTCTCCATGGAGATGGTCAGTAAAGTCTCCTCACAGAAGAAAAGATCAGCAGCAGAGTTGGCCAAACAGTACATTTTAAACTGATACTGTATAATTTTTCATTGTTTAGCTCATTAAAAATGCAAAGCCAAATTATGCATTATTTTAATTGATAAGTCTTTCATATGTTTTACTAGTAACTCTCCTGCATTCCAAGGAGATGGGATCCAATATCTTTCAGAAAACAGCAAAATAAGGCTAGTTTCCAGATAAGCAGAAGTTGGACTCAGACGTGAAAACTGAACAAGGACTCTGCAGGTCAGGATTCAAGACAAATTTCAGAGTTGAAGGGAACAAAGGCCACGCAAGCTTGAGGTCTCCTTTTGAAGAAAGAGTGAGTAAACTCTGTATTTTTGCTGACTAGTGCTGGTAGTCTTTAATTTCTTCTGCAGAATTTGACTCAGTGACTTGAACCAAGGGCTTTGCATGAATTCAAACACGGTATGAGCAAGTAAAGAGTGCCTACAAATGTAGGAAACTGGTCAAGAAATGACCTTATGTAGAACTAGAAATATGGTGTGACCTCATATTGAATATCCAGTTACACTGTCAGGCCTGCAGAAACCACTGGGATTTGTCACATAGGTGAGATTAGGAGAATTTGGACTCCTAATCAGATTTTACAGCTATTAATTGTTGTGATGGGTTTTGGATTCAGTAGGGGAGCCTCTGTCCTCAGAGCATATAGTGGAGGAAAGACCAAAAATATTCGACCTGTTTGGAGAAAACAAGATCAAGATAAAGCAAGCAGTCTGGTGGAGTTGGTAGTGATTATAGATCTGATGGGATCCAGTTGTCAGGTTTTCCTAAATGCTGCTCTGTGTTTCTGTGGTTCTGTTTTGATTTATGGAGAAAACTTTTGGAAGCTTCGTTTTATGAGAATGGAAACTAGGCAACCTCAGTACACAGCTGATCTCTTGTTTCTTTAATGTCAGGCAATTAGACAGAATGGTGGAGAAGTCCTGTGTATATATCTTTATTTCCAAAATCCTGTTGTCTTATGATGTATTAGATTGCCAATCCAAATGCTTCCATAAACTTAGTGCCCTCATCTAGGCTATCTAGGTAAGTTTGTATTGAATTCATTTTTGTCATAGAACAGCCACATATTTTGATTTTATTTTCCTTTTAACTTGAAGGCACACCTACAAAGTACATTATTTTTATTTAATGGTTCCTCCATTTGAAAATTTTGGGTAACCATGAGTGTTGAAGGCATTACTGATGATTCTTTTCTGCCAAATATTCATATTTATAGTACTGGAGCTATTTTTTTAAAGTTACAGCAATTTGACTTACCTGAGCTGCAGATAATTCTCTGGATCTTTTCTTTCTTGAAGGAGAATTGGAAAATAATTCTTAAGAACAAATATTTTAATATATAGTATTTGTATTTCTTATTAGGTGGTCAGCAAATCTATATGATGTTTGAGGCAAAAAGAAAATGTTTAAGATATGGCAGAAGTATTGCCTATTAATATGTAAAATGAGCAACTGTGGTCCACATGGGTTCTTATTAGCTGGCTTGTTCAGTAAAAACATATTTTCACTGCTTCAACAAATTTTTTGCTGTTTTGAGAACAGAGGAGATTTGAATGTGCTCAAGCATATCCACGACATGTTTTTACAACCAAGTTCAAGATTCCCAGCTCAGTTTGCACCTTCCTGTATCAATCCCTCCCACCATGATTTCTTGGTGCAAACAGAGAGTCAAGACCTATGAATAAGTCCCCTGCTGTCACCTCAGACATATTGTTCTGGGATTCTTTTCTCACTTATTTCCATGTTGAACCCTGACATTCATGTTTCTCTCTCCAAGCACTAACATTATTTCTTCTCTGAGCATTTTTTCTCAAACTGCTTGAGATTGTTGACAGAAAACCACTTACTGGAGACTGCACCAACACCACTCATAAGAATGCCAGAGTAAGAAAAACAGAGGATAGTATCTTTTGCAACTGAAATATCTGGATCAGTAAAAATGTTGGTTGTCTTTTAGAACCACATGATTTCATCCTAAATTACTTCTTTAGCATAGAGTGAAATAATAGCAGTTGTTTCTTCTTGGGTGAGTCTTTTCTTGCAATTAATTTAGGGGGGAATTGAGGCTATTATCATCTCTTGGAGTGTTTTGCCCACCATTAAGACCCCCAAATTACTCATCTAGAATCACAATTAGTCTCCCACAGGGATTTTTCTTTTCGATGTCATTTCAAAGAAAGCGATTTATGAGATTACCCTGCTAAGGGCATGAAAATGTGCTTTATTGCAAGTCTTTACTGTGCTTTATTGCAAGAGATCCAGCCTCTGTCTTAACATAACCCGAAGTGTTGGAACCAGTGAAGATCTTTTCAGGGATTTTTAATCAAGCAAGTTTGCATGGGAGCTGAGTTTTGTCTAGGATTCATGTAGGTGAATACAAGGAGAAAAGGAATGCATCTGCCCAAACTCTCTAAGCACTTTCTCACACAATCTCAAGAGAGACAATGTTTTAACTTTTGAACTATAGTAATTTAATGACTTCTAAGCTTGGCATTTGACAGCTTGCTTCCGCTGATATTGGTAGATGGAGGATTTGGCACACAGTACACTAAAAATCCTTCCCTTTGAGGAAGGATTCGCAGTGTCAGTGCTATCCTTGGATACAAATGCTCTCCAGAATTCAGCCTGTTATCATCTGAAGTTTTGGGTTCAGGCTTTTTAGAAAACTGCATGTGAACTAAACTAGCTGATGCACTCCCTCCCTTTGTGTATGAACCTTGTAGAGAACCACTAAACAACCTGAGCTGTTCTTACACTCTGACACTTTCCTTGTGTCAATACTGGACTAAAAAAAAGAAGAAAGAAAAAAAAAGCGTATTTCAAACCCACTAGAAAATAACTTTTGATGTATTATGGTTAAAGCTTTAACTAGTTCCTATCTTATCCCTCTGTGTATTTATAATCCCTCTTGAATTCCAGCATATTTTGTTTTGACATTTTTCTCAGTAGTCACCAAGACTAATATGAATACTTTCAATCTACTCCAAAATTGAGATACAAAATAAAATAGACTAAAGACTTAAATGATATAAACAGTTATGTAGTGAATACTTAACCATGTGATGGCAAGACACCTTGGAGACTCACGTTCAAAATGAAGTTGCCTTCGTCTCCACAACCTGTTGCACTGCATTTAGTCAAAGTAGTTATTATTCTAGACCATCAAGCATAAAGTGCTGAATGTAGAAGTCATCCTTAAATGCTTTATTTTGATACTTAGACAATATTACAAACAAACTGGGGACTTTTTTGTTGTTGTTGTTGGCCCACCCTCTTGCAAGAGCTCTTCTAGCAGAACAAGTGCCAATGTGGCACAGCTCCTCTCTTCTCCACATGGCAGCTCATGTGGGAGATCCCACCACATTCAGCTCTGTTCAGGATTAAGGCTGAAATCAGTCTCACCATATTTACTCTGGGGAGGACCAGCAGCTGCCCTGGTGGTGAAAACCTGCCTGAAACAACATGTAGTTTTACAAGATGAACCAGTATCTTTTCCCTTCCACTCGTACCAGCATCTTCCTCCCCCAGATTTCTTTTTTTGCTTAATCTTTCAAGTCCATTCCAGCAAAACACAGACTCACTTGCTGTGTAGCCAACCCAAGCAGTGCTGCTTCCTGTTCATGACTTACCACATTCCCTGCCTTTGGATGGCTGGCACTTCAAATATGGGAGAGGGGAGCAGCTGCCACCCTCAAGGGGCTGTGGGAAGACCTCTGCTTTTTGGATTTCCATCCCTCTGATCCGTGGGCACCGGGTTTGCCTTCCACGAGGTCTGAGACCTGCACACACTTTGCAGCATTGCACCACTTAGACTAAAAATGTTGATTGTGCAAACAATTCTGGGATATAATCCCTCAGTTGTTGTATCCCTTCAGAGACCTTTTCCTGAGGAAAGACAGAGAGCTGTGCCCAGATGTCCTGATGGACAGATTTTGAAAGTGCATCCAAGGCAAGACTGAATGGGCATTTGTGGACAACCCTGCTTCAATGCACTTAGCCTTTTGCAAAATCAATCCCTTGTTTAAAGGCCTTCGTATTTAAAGTCTTAGGAAAGTTGCTTGGATATTATTTTGGGAGGTACTTGCAAACCTCAGCTTGGCTGTTGTGCAGCTCCATCTGAGGCACCACGTCCTGCTTAGAGACCATCTTTGTAAAAGGGATAATCTGGAGCAGTTTAAACAGTGCCATTAAACTGTGTTTTAAACAGGATGTTGGACCAGATGACCTCCACAGGTCTCTTGGCCTTAAATCATTCTATGGTGCATTGATCCATTCAGGGGAACTCCTGCAGGAATTATTGTGAGAAAAAGGCTTTAGGCATGTGATTGCAAATGGCTGTACTTTTCACCAAAGCAGGAATCAGCAATATAATTAGATTTACTGTCATCTACACTATTTTTCTTGAGCTCCAGTCACAAGAAGTTTGTATACACATTCATTAAAGGGACACTGTGTAAGGAAAGAATCCTTTGTTTATTAAGTCTCCGGTTGAGTGATTCTCCAAACAAAAGAATTTCTAGAATGAATTCCTAATTTCCCAAGTTATGCACTTGTCTTTTTGTATTTCATTATTGGATTGATATGTTTAGATTGCTCCTTTTTAGTTCTCTTGCAATTAGACCTGGTTATTGCCTTTTTTTTTTCTTTTCTTTTTTCTTTTTTTTTCCCCCTATTTGTTTGAAGAACTTTGGAACAACTGCAATTTTTATTTGGTCAAATTTCAAAGGAATTTACTTATCTCCTATCTTATAATATTACTGCTGTACAGATTGAGAAATTGCAGTCAGGTCAAAATTAGTTTAGGAGGCCAGCGCTTCTGTCAATATTCTTTTCTTTTTTCCTTTCTACAGACATGAAGGATAAAATGTCACTCTAATTGCACAATCCTTTCCCTTTAGATTGCAAAAGGAAGGGCTCTTCCAAAGAACTTATTATGGTTGTTTCTTATTTCTGTTGCAGTTGTCTGGGGCCCTGGTCAAAATCATAGTCATGTTATTCCAGGCATTAGTTTAATACATAGAAGCAGTTCTTGCTCAGCAAACTTATATTTAGGAAGCAAAGTAAATAGATAAAAGAGAAGAAAATATTTTATCCAGTCTTTTCCAGACAGATTGAATTTTATCTTCACTGCAAAAAGGCAGCACAGAAAAATATTCCTGAAACAAGATTGATACCTGAAATTAAAATTCTAGTGAATCAGTGGAGCAAAAGTCAAAGTTATCTCAATGTAGCTGCAATCATGGAGATGAGATTAGCAAGTATAAAGTGGGCTGTCTAGAATTCTACTTTGACCAAAATTACTTGACATAAAAACATCATCTTTCTAATCCTCCCTACCATATTCAGTTGTTAATACCTTGTAAAGGGGTTTAGCGTTGCTTACGAGGCTTTCAGTAGTAAGTGTGGGCTCCTCTGTCTTAAATGCTGAATCAGTGAGAAGCAAACTACCTGTAACTCATCATTTTAAAAAGTTAGATGTTTCTTTGTTAAGGTCTTCCGCACCCTGTGAAAAGATACTGCCTGGTTTTGGTCCATGATTTTAGTAAAATGACCATACAAAGGGCATTTGTTTGAAAAAATGCAATTTAAAAGATCAATTAGTTTCCTATTCACTTTCCCTCTCCAATTGATTTCAACCACATCTCCATGTGAGATATGTCTAGTTAATTGCTATCTCCAAAGTTAAATATTGATTCTGACACTAGCTGTCCAGATAAGAGAGGTTACTTTCCACTGCAAACACGTGTTCAAAACAAACTTTCTCATGTATCAGAAACAAACCAAATTCATTATTCACATTTCAATCGTACTATAGGTCTTTGTAATTTGTTTTAGTTCTATTCCATCCTTTTATGGTTCCAATGGGCTGCTCTTCATTGCTATTGCTGACCCACTTTCGACAGTGCATTAAGTTATGTGATTAACATCTGTCACTTGTTGTTTGTACTCTCTCCTTCTCCCCAGGGATGGAAGTGTGTGCACTGAAGTGTCCTGTTAATTTGTTATTTTACATATGAATGTTGTTGTGTATTTATTAAAGCAAGGTCAGGGAATGGGCCTTACTTTTGGACCAAAAAATGAATATATTTGTAATGCATTTTCCCCGCAGCCCTGATAACAAATAATAATATTGCAAGTAAAATTAACAGAGACTTCATTTGTAGGAGCAATACTACATCACATGTCTTTTTTTACAGCTTCTGTCAGTGTTTTGTTTTTCTACATTTGTTCTTACAGAAAGGCATGTCTGCTCACCAGTGAATTATCCGAGTCCAAAATGCTTTTTGGGTCATAGATTATCTTTTACCTTTAGTAGACACACTGGGGATATTATATGGACATGTGTATATATGGTATTAACAGTATTTTAACCTTAGAACAATTATAACTGCCAGTAAAAAGCAATCCTTCATCAAGAAGGATGATGGGCACAGTTTTACAGCGCTTTAATTTTTATCTTGTTTTTTTCTCATTTGTGGTTTCTGAAGCCATTCCTTATGGAACTTGCCTTTGCTTTCCTTGCTCATTTTTTTTATCCAGATTATTTCTGATCATCTTGGCCTATGCAAAAGCTAGGAGCTGTGAGCCATTAGCTTTTAAAAATGTGAAAACATGTTTTTGTATTTATTGGGCTGTTTCAGACAGAAGTGTTGGAAACAGCTGGGAGGCTACTCAGAAACTTTCTGAGAAATACTAATTAATGAAAAATTTAGCGGTCTGGATTGCTTTTAGCACAAGAGGTTCATTCCTTGTCAGGTTTCTACGTTCATGGGATGTTTGCTTTGTTATCCTAGGAGCACTTTCTAAACGGAAAAAGGAAAGTTTGAAAAAGAATGCACGATAACAGAAAATGAGAAGATTATAAATATGAACTCTGGTTCTCCTAAACCAAATGGCTAAACTCTAATTAACCTCATTGGGCCCGGGATTGCATCCTGAAGGTTTCTGATATTATTTGCAAGCTACAGAATGTAAGTGTGAAGAGATGCTATTGTCCGTGCTATACGAAAGTGGAGAACGCCAAGAACCACAGCGCATTTAATGAAATTCAGAAAGATTTCTCTGTGTCTCTGAGAGTCACTGTCACCAGACTTGCCACATGGGAGTGATTGTCTCTGTCACACTCGACTCTTTGAAGCAAGGACAGTTGTGAAATCTGGCATATCAGGTTTCAGCACTGCCTCTTGCATCCCCTCTCCTTCCCTCCTTGTTGCCTTGCCTAACGTAATTCTCCATCTTGTTCTGCTTTTGCCTGGGAAAACCCACAAAGCACAACAATATCCATCGGCTTTGATTTGGGTTTCCTGACTTTCCAAAGCTGAATGAACAGCTGAACATTTTGATTGTTGAACTGAACAGAACAAGCCAATTGAACAGTTCCTATTTCACGCTACGTTTTTCACCTAAAACAACAATTCTAACCCAATGTTGCAAGGGTAGCTAAGATCACAACTGGGAGAAGACCTGGATACAAGAGAAGCTATTTTCTCCACAAAATCAATTTCCTCAGTTAGCCAGCTAGGCTGAGAAGCTGCCATTTGTTAAGCTGCTCTGACAAGGTTCCTCTGAGTGACCATATCCTCAGGCAGAGAGAGCCAAGATTAAACCATCCTGTCACATGTAAAGAAAGGCCTTAAAATTGGAGAAGAATTTTCAAAACTGAAGGGAACATTCAGTTCCTGATGTTAAGCTGAAAGGTTGTCAGAACTTCAGGAGCACACTTAAATTAACCTTTCTCTTTCATGTCAAGGATTTAGGAGTACAAAATGAAAGGTCTGTTTTGTGCAGTAGGCTCTCCTCAGCCTTCCTCTAGGATTCTAGGAGCCTTCTGGATCCTCTTGGGCTCTGCAGCAGTAGGAGATGGTGAAAAAAGTTGTTTACTTGAAAGAATTAAATACTACAGGTACCTGGGCTACCCAAGAACCCTGGGCCTCTGTGTTGGGTAGTTAATCAAGAAGCCAACAGGAACTTTGTGACTACACTTAGTAGTGAGCACGAGTTACTGAAGATGCCTTTGCTTCCTGTTGAATGTTATTATAAGGGTAATTCCTCATGGAGTTAATTATGTCTAATGTCAAATTAGAATTCACCAGTGTTGATTATAATTGGTGGTGTTTTGCTGCGCACAGAAATTTCTAATGCTGCGTTGTTTAAATCATAGTTCTGGATTAGCAGTTAAGAAGGATTCTTTGGAGTGAAGAACTGACAACTGTAATTGTGCAATGAAATAATTGAAGCGTGCTAAGCAATTAAGGAGTCTATTTATAGCCAGAACATATTTCTGACTATTTTGCCATCCTCCTTTCTTGTTACCTTATGTACAAGGGAAAGAAACAGCACAGTTGTGTTCCCATGGCTTACCCAGGAACAATAAATGTGTTGTATAAAGGTAGGATCAGTGGGTGGCACTGCATTAAACATATGTCAGAATGTGGATTTGGTGGCCAGGTCAGGGCCAGGGACAGATTCTGATTTGTGTGAGTCAAAGAACTTGGCAAATTTCTTGATGAAGTTTCTCATCCAAAATGCAGTGTGGTTCCTTTGCTCATCTTCTCCAGGGGCAGTGCTCCTCTTGAGCAATGTGGGTCAGCTGCTCCTTTCTGAAAGTTTCGTCACTCATCCCAGCCTCAAGAAGTGACATACTGTTCCTTAAATATTTTGGCAAAAGCTCACTGGAAGAGGGGCCTCCACATTGTTTGCACAAGGGCCAGGGCCAAACCCACGAATCTGGTTTATGATTCAGGGACTGGAATCTGAATAATCTGGAGGAATTTGTTCTTGGAGTCCTGGTTTTGGCCTATTGTAGCTACTTTCTTGGTTTTATTTCTTATACATTGATGAGGTATTTGAGCAGTATAAATCACAATGAATCAAAAAATGCATGGCCCTGAGTCACAGATTTGAGTCTGGGGCAAAATCCAAGGGATTTTTCTTTGTCTTTTGATGGCTACCTATCCTTATCTCTGTTGCATAATTGTAAGAAGACAGGGTCCATTTTTCATGGGAAGAGAGATGATTATCACTAGTACAGAGTATGTAAGAGATTGAAATGAGAGAGCTAAGATCATGGTTCATGGCAAACAGGTGAAATAAAGATATCAGTTGCTGTAAAGACAGTGACTCCTCAGCAGCTGGGAACAAGTTCTTGTGAATTGTATTTTAGTCTGTCATGTCAATTTTGTGTCAGAGCAGGATGTATGTGAGGAAAAAGAACTATTATGTCTCTCATGTTCCATTCCTTGTGCTTATTTTAGTCATGGTTATAAACTGTACTGAGGGTCTCCTCTTGTATTGCTCTTCCTATCAGAGATAACATAATTTCTTTGCTGTATCATTTCTAGGTGTCAGTATTTTCTCTGAAAAGTTAAAAATTTTCTGGTTGTAGAAGGAAATTTCTGTGCATTTTGCTTCATAGTGCAGTTAAAGTTCTTTTATTTGAAAGACATTTTAAGGACCGAGATGCTAGTGAGACTTGAAAATTGTTCAATGTTAACTCAATTTTACTTTAGTATTAGATTAGCATTAGTTTTCAAACACTTGTACCCCTTTTTAGCTTCTTAAGTTACACATTAAGCACAACAAGCATTATAGATTAAGCCAGCAGTCTAGATAAGATCTGACAAGATTTGCTATTTCCAAAATGACATGAAAACAGTCCTTCTTAATCCACTACAAGTCAGAAAAAAATAAACAAAAAATCTAAGGTATTTCTATTTGTCTAGACATAAACCCAAGTAATTTTTTTTTTCTGCACTAAAAACTTCCACTGTTGCTATTACATTTCCATGTAGAGACTAAAAAAGGACAGGTCCCTGCTGATGATTTCTGTCCCAACAATCTCACTGCTAAAGATGGTAGGAAGTGATCTGGGAAGTTTTTTTTCTCACTGATCTCTCTCATTTAGACAAACCTTCATGACGAAGGCTGATTTTTGAGCTCAGATCTTCTTCTACCAAGTCACTTTGTTTTCTAGGTTGTGTAGCCCTTAATGTGCCACCAACTCCTTCATCAGCTGGATTTCTGGGCTTCTTTGGTGAGTAGCTACAAACCCAAGGACAGTAAGGTTTCATCCAGAGTAGCCTTTTGCCCTTTTGCAAACATTTTCTGTTCTGCAGGACTATCAGTTATATGTGTTGGCTTTCACCTCAGAGAGTTAGGCATGAAACAGAAGAACTGCTGCTCCAGTGAGGGCTTTTCTTCTTTCTCAGCTGGATGCACACACTCAGCGCTCACTTCATGGGAAGGGTGTGGATCTAGACATAACTCATCACCTTCAATGCAGCTCTAAGGTTTCTGGAAGAAAAAAAAGCCTTTGTGTAGCATTGAGGGGGACATGCTAAGGAGTGTCCCTTAAGTTAGGCAGGATTGTGGGAATCGCAACCATGAGGACACTCATTTGATCAGGGAGCTAAAAAAACAGGAAAACCCAGACAAAAAGTAGTCTAAAAGCCAATATATACACCATTATACTGTCACTGTGGGCCTGCTGTGCTTAAGAATAAAATCATAATCTTGCTGAATGCTCCTTTATTGCCTACACCACTCTTCATTGTCCAAAGTTTTCAATTTCACAAATGAAAATTAGGGAGCGTCATTCCCTTTTTTTTTTTTTTTTTTTTTTTTTTTTTTTTTTTCTTTTTTCTTTTTTCTTTTTGCTGAGATGTGCTGTGTTGCTAAGCATTTTAACTGAAGTGCTTTGAGGCTAAAACCAAGACAAAGCATTTCCATGCCATCTCTTTGCTGAATCAATTCCCTGATGTTTGTGTTTGCAGAGGAAAGGACCTAACAACAGAATCAGCCTTAATGTGTATTAGATGATGCATGCTGAAGGAAGATGAATGCTGTCTTTCAAACCTGGAGGTAGGATCTTCATCTGCCAACATACCAGAACATTAGGAGCTTAATACTACAGTGTAGGATGTGAGAAACAAGGATTATAGAGATTTAAAGACGCTGACTTTAGATGGAAAAGCTCCATGCAGATGTACAGGTTGGAGGCCAATGGAGTTTTGCCAAAAAAAAAAAAATCCAAAAACAAAACCAAAAAACCCCCTTTGTGGGTCATAGTGGACAACAAGCTGGGCAGGAATCAGCAGTGTAATGTTGCAAAAAAGGTCAAACACATTGTATTTGGGTTGTACTGGTGAGAGTGGAAGCAGATTGAGGGAAGGCAGCCTTTTGCTCTAACCAGCACAGCAAAAATTGTTTTAGAAAAGTCAGCAGTAATTAAAATGCCTTGCTGCCTGTTAGCAAGGAAGATCCTAAGAGAGGGGTTTGCCAGCATACAGAGACATTCCAAAATATTGAGCAACTGCTGTCCAACCCCACATTCATCCATCAAAATGAACAGAGGGTCTTGCTGATTACGAGCTATGCATATTTTTGTGGTTTGGAGCCATTCTCAGCCAATCATTATGAGATGGAACTGAAGCACCTTTTTCTGTCTATTGAGGAATGCTGACACCAACTGAACAGAATATGAATTGATTAAGGGCTTGCCACTTCTAAGGATTTGCTTCAAAGTCAAGCCAATAGCTTCAGTCATATTGCTGTGCATGCAGTGATAGAGATGCTTGTAAGCAGTAATGGAGTGCTACACTAAGTGCTCATGATTGCACAAGTTTTTGTGAGCCAGAAAAAAAAAAATGATTGCAAATGCCAATGTGTGGAGATGACTGCCATTGCGTATTCCAGATTGTGCTCCTCCACCTGCAGCTGAATTCTCAGTGCTGGAATTCCTCCCAAGCCTTTTCAAGCCAACCATGTCATGGAAATGGCTGCCAGTGATTTATCCAGAGCTTGGCATGAGTCTTTGGCTGGGTGGGGAGGAAGAGTTTGGCCAACAGAATAAATGAATAGAATTGAAATAACTTTAATCCCAAAATTCTGATCTGTCTGCTTATGAAGAAAACCTTTTATTTTGCTGTTCTTACAGGAAATCAACATTTTTTTTTGTTGTTTGTTTTTGCATTTTTCTGGGGGTTTTTTTTGTTTGTTTGTTTTTTGTTTCACTTACATAATCTGTAGCAAATTCAGATAAAGTGCATCTGAAAACATTGCCCAGAAGTTGCATGTGGTGCCGTGGAATCAGTGCTGTGATGGTCACAGTTGAATGTGTCAGCCACCAATAATCACAGTGTTTTCTCAGGATAGGGTCACAAATCAAATTCTCTGGCCTCTCCTTTTGAGAGAATTTCTGAGTACTACAAATTGGCTTGAGCTGATTTTTACTGTCACCATGAACATCCATTTCAGCAGCCTCAGCTCTTTCACAGCTATTTGCACGTCACAGCTACTGAATCTGCTGTATTTCATATCAGAGCTGCCATTTGTCCTGGCAGGTTAAAGGGCTTTCCCCAAAGTAGCCTGGTTTGAGCTGTTCCTACTGCATTGTGCCTTTTGTAGGGAAGCAGCTGAATCAAATGGCTCAGCCAGAGATGTTTAAAAGGATTACAATAGGCTTATTCCTCATCTGTTGGCATTGTTTCTCTTGTCCAACTGCTGGAGTGAGCCCAGATGAGCTAATCTTGGGACAGATTGAGCCAACAACAGTTCTGTCAACCCTTTCTGCCTGAATGTTGTGATACAAACAAAAATAAGCTGTGGAGTCACCTCTACAATTTTACTCCCTTTGTATTCGCAGAGTAAACCAACTCAGAATTGCAAGAATCTGTGAAACTGGACCCAATTAAATTTCTTTGACTCTTACTGCTACAACCTCGTTCAAGCTTATAGCAGCCCTTACCAGAAGGAAGACTTTCAAAGTGTCAATCATGATAAAGATCACAGCAGGAGTGCACACTGACAGGTAACTCTGTTATCTCCTGGTATATGCACAAAGGGGGATCACAGGGCAGGAAAGCAATTGTGATGCTCTGTTGAGACATGCAGGAGGGTTTTATCTCGATGGGAAAAAAAAAAAGGTTAATGAATGTTTTTCCCTGCCTCTTCTGCTCTAGAAGCAGCCTGAGGTACAGGAGGGCCCCACTCACAGAGGTTTTTGGGGCTGTGTTGGTGATGCCCCAAAGGCCACCTTCACGTGCTGTGGATGGCCTCAGTCTGGGTCAGGCTTCTCAAGTGCAAAAGGGAAGGAGAGACAACATATAACAAGAGTAATGATGTGCAAACACTGCCCTTAATTCAATTATTACATAATTCATCATTTAACACCTTCGGTAGGTTTTGTGGAGGAGGGGATCAGCAGAACTCTTAGGTTCAGGCTCCTACCAGGGCTTGCAGGAAGGAGAAAGTAGCCCAGAGCTCAGAAGTGAAGCCATTCACTCTAAGATGATGATTTTGGTGGTTCTGAGGGTCCCCTGTCTGTTGTCCCTGTCCCTGTACAGACATCTGAGTATCCCCAAATATTAACCTCCACTCCTAGCATGAACCAGCTTGCTTCTCCTTCTGAACTTAGCTCGCTAAATTAGTTTTGACATAGAATATTTGGAGTACAAACAGTCTATAAAATGTTAGTGGATAATGGTCTCTTTTCCCTGGCATAAGATTAACAAACCCAGGCAAAACAGCCAAATGCTGTGCAGCTGTATCTGAACTGAATAACACAAGCTCTTACAATAACCTTCAGTGCAGAAATTAAATGAAATTTCCCTTAGAGTGTATTGATGTTTCCCATTACAACACAGTGCACATGGTTCAATTAATTCAATAAAGTTTTATATAAAACCAAAATGAACCTATAATTCTGCCATTAACTGCCAACAATTAATATTACCTCTGCAGAAGGAAAGTCCCCTCAGTTTCATTCTTGACAATTCAGCCCCAGCAATCAGTAATTCATCTTTATTTCCTAAGTGCCCCTTGAACAAAAACAGAGAATGCAACAAATTAAAATTATTTCTAATTTAACTATGTGTTTTTAAAACAGGATATTTTATATTGTTGATTTCTTATGACTGGGAAAAATATTCCCTCCGTAGCCTTTCAGGAAATGCAGAATACAGATAACAAATCTCTTAGCTGTATTTTTCTTTTCACAAATCTTCATCTATGAAGTGTTTTGAGAGTTAATGTGTAAATTTTTTGTCTGAATATCATATGCCATAGTGAACATCTGGTTTATGTAGTCTTGCCATAACTTGTCCACGAGAACTCAGAAAATTTTAGAAGATCCCTGTTGCCTTTGCAAACATGGGGACAAGTTAATAAGATCTTTGATTCTAATTATAAATTAGTGGTTTTTCTTCTTAAAAGACTGGGAAATTTGTGCCACATGAAAGTAATAAAAGAATAATAAAGTCAGAAATTTCAATGAACTCATTTTTTCTTTACAGGAGAAAATGAAATTAGAGTTACAATCAACTTTTTACTGTTTTTCACTTTGATGTCTGCCATGTAAAGTTTCTTACAATGAAAGACATTTCTATATAAACTTTTTTATTTGCTATAGTTGTCTTGCTAATAGTCTGTAATACAATATCATTTCTCCTCTTTGTTTGTTCTCTGATAAACACTTAAATTGTAAAAAAAAAAAAAATTGCACGAAAAATTACAAAACAAAGAAAACCCCCAAAATGACATCCAAAAGCAGATCAGGTGAGTTTTCACAAGAAAGTTTCTAAGAATGCCTGCACGTTTTTGCCAGTGTAGGAGCTCAGGAAGATCCCTCTGTGTGCCAAAGCTGCCACCTGTCTGATGAGGGACACCAGGAGGACCCGACATCTTCACTGAGGCTCCAGAGTGCTGTCCTGGGGTCCTGGTGATCATTCAGGTCTGCTGATCATTCTGAGCTGGCTGGAGCACGCTGAGCATCTGTTCTCTTCCTCTTCTCCTTCCCCAAAAGTAAAGGTGTTGAGAAGGAGCTGGTATTCATCTGGATTTTATCATAACATGGGCCAAGATATTAAATGGGTTTTTGAAGCACTTCCAGAACCAATTACGTAGCTAGTGAAGAGACAAAAATGAGTTACAGATTGACTTGGATAAGATAAAATGAATTATTTTCATGGCACATGATATATTCCTGTACTGTGATGCTGGAAAACAGCCCTAAGCAGTGAGCCCAGGGAGCAGCAGTTCCAGTCAGTCAGTTCACTGCTGTCAGCTCCAAACCAACATCCAAAGGAAAGAAAACCACTTGGTCACACTGTCCAGCTTAGGGAGTAGGATCAGAGGGCTTGAGAAAAGGATCTTGTGCTGGCCTTACTTCACCACCCCTGCTCCTCATAGCACAGATACTCATATACTACAAAATTTGCTTAACCAATGGCATCTAAATGGCTTGATGGACTTAAAAATTTGTCTCATCTGTTTATCATCTCATCTCAAGATTGTCTAACTTGTTCTTTAAAGACGTCTGAAGATGAGAATCCTCACACAGAGTTATATCCTGCTTCCTCATTTTTCCCAATATTTTTTTTTCCTACTGTCGTTCAAACCTATAAATCTGAGCCTTGAAAAAAAAATCCTGTGCGTTTGGGTTGGGTTTTTTTTTTTTTTTTCTATTAGGTGGAGCAACACCATTTTCTTCAGCTTTTCCCCATATAATATATTGTCTTATATTTCTCTTTGGTGTTCTGTCCACAGCCTCCTCACTTGGCCCACTTCTTTCTCAAAGCGTGGTCCTCAGCACTGGACCATGGCTGCTGGACCTAAATAACCTGGGAAGATTGCCACTGTGCTTTTGCTCTGATTGCACACCTTGTTACACTGCATTCCTATTCCAAGGCAGGGTTGCCTTGCATGCAGCTGGAACAGCAAGGACAGTGTGTCTTCTCTGCAGAACCCGGCCAGTGTTCCCTCCCTCCTGCTTGCTTTTTTTAGCAGAAGGGTCATGTAGATTATGAAAATTCTGTAAAATATTTTGTGTGAAGCTGTGAAATTCTGTGAAATATTAGCCTGTCTCCTCAGACCTTAATTTCTCCACTCTATCGTTCTGAATTGCTCCTTCCCCCAGCATAGTGGCAGAAGTTCTCAAGATAACGTGTTCTGGAAATAATTTTTACTCCATCATTCTACAGCTGCTTTTGGTGGTGAAGATGGTGATATCTGTTTTATTTTGTAGCTTTGTTCAAAAATTTGAAAACTCTTTTTTGAGATCACCCCTTATTTTCTTGTTAATACTGCCACTGATTATATCCCTGTACATCCCTAGAAATCAGGTAGGTGTTCAGCTGAGCCTTTGGAAGGCCTTAGCATGATGCCTTTTGTGTGCTTTGGGAGTGGAGAGAGAACTCTTAATTAAGAGACACCATTAACTGTGCAATTAGCAAATCAGTGACATCTGCACAGAGAGTGGAGCTCTCAGTGCTAACTCTGAAAACAGAGCTCAGGGGAGGCTCCACTGGGTTAGGTGCCCAAATCCAGATGTGATCTGGACTCAGCTGCCCAGGAGCCAAGGGTTTCTTGTGAAAGCCACATGACTAAATTCTCATTTTAGCCAGGCAACTCTCCAGAGGATCATCCATCCTTTTTCAGCCACTGATCTCACTCCTGAACAAGTTCTTCTCTGCACAAACTGATTCTATTTTCTTGGGTGTTGAAGGGGCCTTGATGACTGAGACTGAAACTGTTAATTTCAGGTAGGATTAATTTAACATAGGCTTATATTTGGGTTTATTCACATGTAAAATCAGATAATTGTATTTCATGAGGATATGGTGGTATTGAATGGACTCATCTGGTTTTTGGAAATGATCTGTGAAATGGCAATGAATGAAAAAGCCTCCCAGTAAAATAAACAACTCATGCCTTCTACTATGCAAAAAATTCTGTCCAATTAATGGAACAATACAATATGACTCTCCAGGCTGGAAAAAAAGTTTGGAAAATATATATTAGGTGATATTTGTTTTCCTTTGTGGGATTCTTCAGTCCAAGAAAACAAGCTTACTTTAGTGCAATTAAGCTTCAAGGAGCTTGGTTTGTTTGCATGAGTTGAATTCTGTCCTGCATTGTGTATGTGAGACGTTTCTTTCATCTGAAATGTACTTTTTAAAAATCCAATCCAATATCTCTTTTTCTTTCTGGGAAAATCGCAAAATCAAGCAGGAGTGATTTATGGATTTTCGAGGGAAGGAAAAGAAAATGGATCATGAAAAAAGGAGAATTAATAAGACTAGAATCATTCCTGCTATTATGGGTTCATCATAAAAACTTGTGCCAGTCATGGGGCGTTGATACCAAATTGAAAGAAGAGTTGTTTATTGAAAATCTGTGAACAAAAAGAGAGGTTTGGCTGTCATTTTACATGTAAAAATACTGCAACATGTAAAAAAAAGCTCTATAAGTTCTTTTAAAAAGTTTGTCTAAGAATTGTCATAACTTCATCTGATAGGAGCTTCATTTTTCATATTCATTACTTTTTTGG
Source organism: Brachypodius melanocephalos (assembly GCA_013398615.1). NCBI lineage: Eukaryota > Metazoa > Chordata > Aves > Passeriformes > Pycnonotidae > Brachypodius > Brachypodius melanocephalos. Next base: position 4,491,906 of record VZSR01001863.1, read on the forward strand.
GTAATGAAAGGTAGTAAATGTGTTTCTGAAATTTGGAAATAAGCTATGTTTTTCATCAACTATCTTTATTAAAACATGGTTTTTTGGACATAACAAAAGGATGAAGATAAAAATTTTGTTCATCTAATATTGAAATATGCTGCATAAAATCACCTGAGCAACTCCATCCCTATATATTATCAGTGTTTTTTAGATTTGTTTTGTGGAATTCATCCTAGCAGGCAGTTGATCCCAGGAGAGAGATCAGAATCTTAAAGGGACAGAGAAATAAAAGAACACTGATCACATGAATATTTATGAGAATTATGATTACAGATAGCTTTTAGCTACAAAAATTACATCTTGATTCAAATTTACTAAAAAATTATAGGTGTTTCTCAAGATATCTTTCAGATTCAGATGTTTCTCTTATTATCTGAATTAACATTTAAAAGGCCAGGTCACTGTTGTAAAGCTGAACATCTTGTAGAGACTATTTCACTTTCTTTTTTATTAGACTTT
>VZSR01001863.1:4492506-4638334 GCA_013398615.1 Brachypodius melanocephalos
AAGGTCTGGCAGTTGTGATAGCAAAAGCTGCAGACACACTGAGAACATCTGGAAAATTGACAGTGAAGTGTTGAGTCCAGCAGCTCCGTGGTTGTTGTCTGAGTCCTCTGCCCTGCAGCTGCTGTGTTATCTCTGTCCTTGGAGAACAGTGCCAAATGAGTCTCTTTTTTTGATCCTGGTAGAAGAATCATCATGGAAGCATTTGCTCATCCTTTTGGTCACTTTATCGAGCTCAGCAAAGGGCTGGAAGAGTTTCAGGAAAACGTTGTCACAGGAGAGTTTCTGGTTTGTGTCATGCCCAGCTGTGGCTACATCCCCAGGCACAAAATACGGGATATGTTCGTGGATCCTCAGCTCTTCTTCATTTTCCCACACAGCTCTGGGATAGTTCTGGTGTTGGCACAACCTCTCACCAGAACTAAGCTCAGTTAAAATCTCCACCCTGAAGTCTGATGCTTTGAGATTGTATCCTTCTGTGTCTTTGCACTACTTCTAAAATTATTCTCCAGCAGAATCATTGCTTACTTTAAATGTACCACTGCTGAAGTTTATCTAAGAACTCAGTCTAAGTTTGCTACCTTATAAAAAATAGCAGGCTCAGGGGCTTAAGGCCTTCCTGAATTAACTCTTTAGCATATTGTGACTAAGCCCAGCTAAAACAGAGAAAAATCACAAGACAAGGGAGACTTTTTGCTGCTTGTCTTCTACCACACAACCCTGTCACCAGCATGGCAAAGTGTTTGAATGAGGTGACTTTATAGACAACAGCTGTTAATAACTTAGCTAAAAACACTTGAAGTATTTAGATCCTAAGAGGGTTTTGCCTTTGGGTTGTTTTATTTATCTGTTTTCTAAGTTTTTGCAGATCCTTTTACGTTATCTTTCCATCAGGTAACATGGTCATTACAGTGTAATAAATCAAAGGTAACCATAACCCTTGATTACTACAATTACTTCAAAAGAGATCCTTTTGTTTTTTCAATCTTAAATTCATCTCAGAAGAATATTCATAATTCCCTGTCCCTCTGAAACTTCTGTCTTTTGCACCATACACTGAAATACAGGACCTGGAGACGCTTGGCACCTCCCAGTGTGGTAATGCCTCATTTTTTATTCCTCAGATCTAAATACCTAAAGCTTTTAAAAGTCCCCAGAATGCTCTTCTCAAGACCAACAATCCACAGTAAATAAAAATACTTTTGAAAGTATGTTGCTATGATAAAATTAGATATAACTAGAGGTGTTCTTTTCTATGGCTTCCAGGAAATAGGATGAAAGTAAAGGTACAGGGAGTTAAACCTAAGCTTTTTAATGTTGATAATGATAGATAAGTGTAATTATACTAAACCGTATACATATTCTGAGAGGTACAGCTGGAATACTGAAAGTACTGCTAAGTAGAGTGAAAATATGAGGGAAAATTAAATAAGAGCATAAAGAAACTCTAAATGTTCACATTACGCTATTAGAATGAATGGCTAAATCACAGGATATTTTAGAGGCAGAGAAAATAACATATTTATTAGCATATTTCATACAAATACCAGTAGTGTTATTTACAAAAATATGAGTACCTATTGAGTGTGAATAACAAACTTTCACAAAAAGTATTTTATGCAAAGAACAGAGCACCCCTTGCACTAGGAATTTGTCTGCATCTTAAGCATTGATAGAAATTCAGTATATTGTTGTGGGTTTTTCACCTTTTTATTCCTTTTTAGAAGTTTGTAAACCCCTTATTGATTTGAACTTTAAACACACAAAGATTTCCATTGAAACTCCCTAAAATCTGTCCTGTTTTAGATGAATTCCTATAATATCTTCACGCTGGACCCGCTCTCTGCTATTTCACTGAATCTGCCCAGCCAGTACTTGTGCTGAGCTGTTCGCCACAACCTGTTTGAGGACAATCATCCAGCCAATATCTCATCTACTGAGGGGTTCATCCATCAAATCCCTCTTTCTGCAGTTTGGAGACAAGGATGCCGTGAGGGACAGTGTCAAATGCTCTGCACAAATCCAGGTGGATGACAAGTCCAGGTAGATTTCTCTGCCCTCTGATAAGAAACAGACCTTCTGCATGTCTTTTTATAAATGCCTGATGCGAGCTTCCCAGCTTACCCAGAGGGCTGACAGGTCCAGATGCATCACAGAAGAGATGCAGCTTTTAGATTCTAAGGGAAAAAAACATGTCCCTCTTTTACATACCATCAATCTCCAGCTCAGATATGGTCACATGTAGATGTGCCTGTATGTAGGTTACCACCGGGGGTAAAACAGATTCATTGTGCATCCCTGTCAGCAGTCTATGAGTGATCATTGAATATTTTGTTCCATTAATTTATTTTGAGGGTTTTTTTGTTTTTTTTATTCTGTTTGCTTTTGGAAAAACTCCTTAGCTATGTCTCATAAACAGTTTTAAATCACATACTTTATCCCTGTGTCTACCAGCAGACCACTAAACCGACTTGGTAGAGCCTCTTCTCTTTACAGTTTCTTGTTTAACTTCTGCCTTAACAACTCTGATGCCTTCTCATTTTTTCCCAGGCCTCACACTCAAATGTCCTTCAGCTGAGTTATGCCCCTTAGTCATGGAATTCACACCCCAACCCCTCCACTGACGCAAACTTTGGAGAGCAGCTCTGTGGAGGATAACCTAAGCTCTGCCTGCCGAGCTAGAGTGTGCTGTCCTTCCTCGTTATTGTAACATCGACACACAGATCTTCCTTTCCTCATTTGTTATACCCTAATGTCATTAGGACGAGCCTGGAGCAATTTTAAAAGCTGCCTGCCCAGCCTCTTTGACGTCATTGCAGAAAGGTCTCGGCTGCAGACCCTGCCTATACTGTCTGTGATATAGTGTATAAAAATCCATGTCAGGGCTGGCTCTCAGGGAGCTCTGGAAATGATTCAGCTGTCTGGAATGGGCAGATGGCTGCTATCAAAGTTTTATTATCACCATCATTATTATTACAGCGGTTTGTGACACATACTGAACTTTCAGACTGGTGTTAAAGCTAAAGTGCTTGAGTAACACTTTCTGAAATTCAAACCCCTCAACTCCTTTCCAATCTGACTCCAAAAAGCAGGAGTAGGTTTAAAGCTAATTAGACAGATTGCTTGGTTCCACTTCCAACTTTCAGAATAATTATCTGAAAATTCTTGTTCTCATGTAAACGCAACTGTTAACTATTTTTAATTGCTTTGATTTATTGCAGAACTCAAATTCAGTACATATTGAACATTCAGCAGGGTGGAAAGAAAATTTGAGTTACTTAGGGGTGCATATGGATTAGATTGTCTACCAAGATTTTTACTCTTTGAAAAAGCTTGTAGTCAACCTAGGCTACTGCATCCTCCCTGCTGCAGGCATCCTCTGTGACTGAGCATTCTGAGGAATTTCTAGGCAGACATCTTCTCCTGTTTGTTTTTCCTTCACCATCAACCTCTTCCCCCACACTTAGAGAAGTCTCAGGCAAGGCATCTACAGGGCAAGCTTTCATTTATTAAGGGACAGTTTGTTTCATGGTTATCTACTCTTTGAAGCTTCATCTTGTCCAGTATCTTCATAACACCCTGGAGTCCCTTCCAGTGTCAGAAACTCTGCCCCGAAACTGCTCATCTGGGCTAGGCTGGCTCTGATACGCACTTTCCCAGAGGCAGAGGGAAACAAAACCACTTTTCTTTCCTCCTCTTTCTAAGTATGGTTCTGTTCTCTGTTCCCTCTTCTCTAACAGAATTCTGCATCCAGATAAGTATGACAGTAATTGTTCCTTGCCATTCCAGACACTCTCAGAGAACCTCTAATTGTTCTTTATCATGCTACACTTAGGTGCTGTGGAATCTCCTGAGAGATTTAAAATAACCTAATCACCAGATGAAGGCAATTTAGTGAGCTTATGTCTGCCTGGTTTTCAGTTAATTTCCCCAGCAACCTGGAGGGTTTGTCCAGGAAGCTGTGTCTGTATCCCCTGAAGTTTTTCTCAAACTCTACCCCCACTTGATAGCGGGCAAAAATTACATTTTTCTGCCATCCTTTGTATACACTCTCCTGTCTTGCCCCACTAATTAACTTGACAGATAGTGGCACAGAGAGGTGGAGTGAGCCATGTGGACTAAATTACACAGTCCTTAGAGTTCAATGCATGAATTACTAAGATAGGTGTCCTCTCTTGTACCCCCTCACCTGAGATATTCAGCCTGACTTACATCTCTGCCATGACAAGCCCTACAGCTGTCCAAGCATAAGCTGCTGGCCTTGTTTCTAGAGGAAAATGAGGTGGTGGGGAAAGCTAAAACAAAACCAGTTAATGATGAGATGAAATGGCACAAGAATTGACTTAAAAGAGAAATAAATTTATGTTGTGTAGTGTTGCCACAGGTTTGCTAATGACAGCCAAGCTCATTCACTCACAGCTAATTCAGGAAGCTCTTGGCCCATTTCTGGGACAAGCAGCTTTTGACACAGGTTCAGAGGATCTGCACAGGTGTGGCCAGCTTTCCACATCCTCCACCCAGCTGCATGTCCACATTTCCTTAGGGTCAAGCCAGCAGACACATTTTTTTGAGTTGTGAGGAGAGTGATCTGAAGGAGACTTCCACATGCAAGACACGATGGTAACCTCTCAGTGTTCCCATCACTGCACTCCCGAATTCCCTCAGTCAGCAGCCTGATTCCTGATTGCTCGTTCACCTCCAAAGGCTGCTGAGCAGGCTGGAAGCTGGTCAGAATGTGCAGAGCAATCCAACACTTAGCCTGAGGTCTACATGCTCTGATCTCAGTGTGTTCATGAAATAGGTTTGAGTTTGCACATTTTGCTGTAGGATTAGAATCAGAGAAAATTGAACAAGAAAACCAGACCAATTTTTTTTTTCTTTTGAATTTTGATTTCTTTTTCTTGGAAATTCTGACAGAGTACTCCTTTCCTATTGCTTTAGAAAACATTGGCACTTGGCCTATTTTATTCTAAGGTTTACCTACATATAGCAATTTCTGTAGCTTGGGAGAATATCTCGGCTGCAGGCAAGGAGAAAAAAGCACTGGCTTCATGGAATTATAATATGATCTCTGAGCTTGGCTGGTGAGCATCTTCACAACAGGCAGGACACAGGGTCAGTTGTGAGGCACACCTTTTAATTTCATATTTTCAGGCCTTTTCATATAAAGAAAATCATTCTTTTATGAATTGTGAAAATGTGTGTGCACATACATGGGTTTAGCTGTTGAGAACCAGATGTGTGACAGGTGAAGTAATATTTTAGGAAAGAGGGAGGGAGAGAAGGAAGGAAGGAAGGAAGGAAGGAAGGAAGGAAGGAAGGCAGGCAGGCAGGCAAAACCCACTGTTTTTCTGTAATAGAGGAGATGTTTAAGTTAGGAGTCAGTATTCCACAGATATCTAATTTCATGGATATATAAGAAACAGTATTTTTGAAGATGATAGAAATAGGTCCTTGTGAACTTTTGAAAACCCTGAGAAACAAACAATAATGGGATTTTAACTTATTTGATTTGCTGGAGCTTTATATTTTTCTTTTTTTTCTGGAACCAAAGATGACTTGGCATTTGAAAGAAATAGATGAATGTGACATCCAGTGTATGGACATTTATTTTCATTTGAGCTCGTTTGGCTGCAGCACACAAAACCCCATAATTTTCATCAGTCATTTCTCTGTTAGAATTTAGGAATATGAAAATAAAAGGCAAAATCCACTGTGAAATACAATCTCTACATATAGCAAGATTTTTGGCCATCTTGATTTCCTCATCCCCTGTATTCCACGCACAACACCGTGGCCAGAACAAGCTACTGTAGATGTGAGAAGAAAATGCACATCACTCTGATTTAAAGCACATGTCTGAACCACTCTGTCTTTCCCAAGAATTTAGCCAGTGGTAACACATTAAAACACTCTAGAGCCCATTCAGCACAGAGCTGTGTTACATATGCATGCTGGCATTAAAATTCATGGGTAGTAGTGCCTTAAACTTGCCTACTACAAGGATTTTTTTGTTTGGATAGCCCAGACAGGCTCATAAAAGCCACCGGTGCTTTACATTCTAGATCCAAGTCCGCAACAACAAAAGCCTTTAAAAATTGCACATGTAAGGAATTAAACCAAATGCCACAATATAAAGAAAACTGTAAAACCCCCCACATTGTATTCTTAAACTGACAACTTAGTCATTCCCTGTAAGATTAGTGTCTGCCCTGGCTGAATTAGAAAAATCTTACATTTCGTGGCTAGAATTCCAGTAAAATTGGCCAATGATATGCAAATATTTTGTTCTCCACTGAAGACTCCAAATCAATCATTTCTGGAAAGGGGGCTATTTATTTTTCATTTTTAGGAATGGTAGCATGAATAAGTTCTTAAACTAGGCTAGTAGGATATATGGTCACTAACCCTTTTAAGCTAACCCATTTATTTTGTCATTCTACCTGAGAAGGGATCTTTTTCCTTCACTTCTCACAAAAGGGTTAATGTTGGATTTTCACATTTTACAAAAGACTTAACCAAGTGTATAACATGACAAATATGTGTAACTCCACTGATGGGATAACTACAGGAAATGAGGTTTTGAACCTTGTGGCAGAGGCTCTGCTGTGACAGCCTCAAAGAGTCTGCAGACAGGTTTAGGTATAGAAAGGCTTTGAATTTAAAATTATATTAGTATAGAACTTACGTATAGACTGGTTATTGAAACAAAGGAAAATGTTTAATGAATCTGTCTAATTAATTATGACAAGAATAGATGATATGAGTTTCCCATCAAAAACGACAAACCTAAAAAAATGGAAGAATCTTAGAGTCCTGCATTATGGAAGAATTTCTAGATTTTTTAAAGTTTGAATTCTCAACCAAAATTACCTTATAAATATATGTGCAGGACCTTGGTTTATATCTTATGAAGATGAATTCTTCAACTATCTAGAGGCTTTTTAACAAACCTTGTAAACTAGAGAATGTAGCATTGATGAGTAATCATCGGTATTTTCACACATTTTTAATGTTCATATTTCAATTGAATTTTTTTTTACAGTTCCCTACATTTTCACTCCTGAATTTTCCATTTTCCTTTTTTTTTTTTTTTTTTTTTCCTTTTGGAATTGGTAATCCACGGTTTGAGCAGCTCTTGGGAAGGTGTACAGAGGTTTTCAGGTGCTGTTTTAAACCCCAGAGCAGTGCAAGCAGTACAGTGGTGATGATGCAGAGCTTGGTGTGTCCCAGCTGGTTGGGTACTCACCCAGCATTTTCAGCACACGCAGTAGCACCTGTGCACCCGCAATTTGCTTTTTGACTTATCATTTGTGATTTTCAGCTGATTATCCCTGCACTCTGGTAGTACAACACATTCAGCTTCATCCTAGCTGGGATTATGGTAACCTCTGGCAGAGGAGAAAGTGGGAGGCAGGGAGTGATGACTTCTGTAGTTGTCCCAATGCCAAATGTGATGCAAGGGCTTGAAGGTTGAGAACATCTGTGAGCTGCACTTGAGGAAATGACAACTCTGCAGGTATCTGTCAAGAAGCACAACTAAAAGCACATTGCTCCCCTAGGGAGTCCTAAAGGAGATGTGGTATTAGGGGGTTTTTGTCATATGATATTATTTAATTTAATTAAATAGGCTAAAGGAGAAAAGACCTGTCATGGTTTAACCTCAGACAGCAACTGAGCACCACACAGCTGCTTGCTCACTCATTCCCAGTGGGACAGGGGAGAGAATTGGAAGGGTAAAAGTGAGAAAACTCATGGATTTAAGAGTTAGAACAAATGCTATACACACAAGCAAAGCAAAACAAGGAATTCTTTCCCCACATCCCAAGGGCAGGCAGGTGTTCAGCAATCTCCATGAGAGCAGGGCTCCATCACGTGTAATGGTTACTTGGGGAGAAAAAAGCCATCACTGTGGACATCCTGTCTTCCTCCTTCTTCCCCAGTTTTGTATTCTGAGCACGATCCGTATGGTTTGGGACATCCCTTTGGTCAGTTGGGGTCAGCTGTCCTGGCTGTGTCCCCTGCCACTGATGGGGTGAGTGAGGGGCAGAAAAGGCCTTGGGTCTGTGTGAGCCTTGCTCAGCAATAACTAAAACATCCCAGTGTTACCAGCACTGCTTCCAGCACAATTCCAAAACTAGGGTAAGTGGCCTAAAGAAGATCCCTTATTTTTACAGCTACATGAAACTACAGGTAAGACAGACTTAAGATTTACCCTAGCTGTATGCTTTCCTCCAGAATAGTTTGAAAAAAAAAAACCCAGTGGAATCTGAGCAGAGATGTAGCACAAAGATGTCTTTTGTCCTCTGCCTCTCCTTTCCCCCTTTCTGATACAGCTGTTGAACTCTACACATAGCCGGGCATTCTACAGGAAAACAGACTGCAGTACAAAGGACTTCATGTCCACACAAAATATTAGATAAGCCTGTTCCTTCTGTAAATCCATTTCATTCCATGTTCAGAGAACATGCCAGGTGTCTCCAATTTGTTGTCACCTGGAGAAAATTTGGAGCCTTTCCCTTGTCAGAAGTCTGGTGTTCTTTCTTCCCCATTCCCACTCTCCATGCTCTCCTACTCACTACTGCCCTACCTCCCTGCTGCTAGACAAGGCTTTAAGTGGGAGTGAGTCTTTGACCATCCTTCCTCAAAACTTCTGCTGTGCCATGCATCCCTGGCAGGCCTGGGGTGCTTTATGGATTTGATTTGTTTACACAACTTCAATGTGAAGATTACTCTCAGAGCATCCTGAGCAAACACAGGAGTTCAGCTCCTCCTTCAGGGCCCTTTATAATTGATGTACTTTGGAAGAAAAGAGGTGTTTTTTTGTTTTTTGGGTTTTTTTTTCTTGTAGGCTATCTGGGAAAGCCTTACTTTCTCACAGTAAATACCAGAGCACCTTTCATTTTTGACCACTGAGGTGGCTTACTGACAGGACTACGGTTCCTGGTGTATAGAGGAAATGCAGGCTGAAACTCATAACCTGTCCATTTCACTGTTTTTACAGGAATAAATTTAAATAATATATATCTGTTTCAAATAAGTTGCATAGTTAAGCTCTTGTCTTGCTTTACTGCAGCGTCTGGCATTCATCAAATTATTATACAGCTGGTTAGATGTAAAATACATTTGTGTACTCAGTGTCTGTGTTTTCTGTTTCTGTGAGCTATTAGTGGTTTATTCTCTCTTTGTTTGAAATAAGCAAATTTTTAATATTCTACATTTGGATTGTATGGACAGCTGAGTTTGGCAACTTCCGTCATCCTGACCAAATTTCTGTTATGGAGACAATTAAGTTACATTTTATAAAGTGAATCTATCATTAATTTGAGTCATTACGCGAAACAACAGATGGTGTAAGTCCTTATAGGTATAAATAGATATGCAAAGACAAATTAACATTATTCTATCTGTAATTGGAAAGAAATCTTATTTTTGCTTCAAAGTATAACATCACTAGTTTCAATATTACAGTTCAATCACAACTTATTTTGAATTTCTGATGTAAAGGAGTTAATTGTGGAGAAGATTTGATCTCAGAAGCTGAACCAGATGGTGATCAGGGCAGCAGGGACTTGTACTGCTCCAACCTGCCTGCCCTCCCTCAGCTTGGAAAGCAGTTCTTCAGCACTGGTAATGCCAACTTCCATGACCTCAAGATTCAGAGATGTTTTTCTTACAGCATTGCCGTTTTCCAATCCCATAATTTTTAGAAGCCCTGTTCATAATTTTGGAATAGCTGAGTTTAGCAAAACGGATTTTCACCAGGGTTAGTGATTACAGAATATTTCTGAGGTCCAAATTGTTTTGACAAGAGAGGAAAGGTTTCCTTGCTTTCTGCTTCTTATGATGCCTAGAAGAACACTGACAGTCTTTCCTAGGGCAATTCAGGGACAAATAAAAAATCCCCTCACACTGCCTGCAGTACCAAGTATTCCACCTGTCCTTGTATTCATGGGGCTTCATGAAACAATGCCCTGCTGCCCTTGCCTCATTAACCTCTGGGCTAATAGCACTGTTTCAGAACGGTGTGGCAATGACGTTTATTTAGGTTCATGATAAGGGATGCGCTGGCCATCAAGAAGATTATGGGGTTTAAGGGAGCCTTAGATGGGAATGCCAGCTCCTAAAGGCAGTTTGCTGTGGGATCACATGCCTTTTGTGCTGTGATGTGTTTGTTGACAAGTGTGACATAAAGAAATTTAGGAGGAAGAAGAAACCACATTTTCTTAAAGTGTTTTAGATCGCTTTGTGGTCTAACCACATGCTCAAAAACTTCCTGAGCTGGAAACAGTCTCCAGATGACCTACAGGCTTTAAAACGTACCAAAACAAAAAGCTCCCTGCCACAAAAGCATTCCAATGGCTGTACTCTGGTAGAAAAGAGTTTCTCATCAAATGCTTTAATACTGAAAAATGTACCGGTTCCTTGTCACCTTTTATTCTTCTGCAGAAAATACAAGGTTGTCATAGTTTATCACAGCTTTTGGCTTATGGGATTGCTCTGTACACACAGCAATAAATCGGGGCATACAGTAAAACTTTTCAGTAACTTGCCAAATTATCTTGAACGTCAGCCAGGCACAACTGTTTCTCATGGCATCAATTTCAATAGCATTTAAGCAGCACAACGCACATTTCTAGCATCTCTTTTGTAGAAAGTGCGGTTTCAATGGAAAATTTTATCTGCTGTGAATACAGGGAATAAGCAACCATCATGTCCAATAGTCATTTCAATTTAACAATACAGTTTGTCTGTGATTTCGGTGGGGCTTTGAGCTAGAGGATTTATGATTGAGGCTGACATGGTAGAGCTTTCTTATGATCTTTGACACTTGAGCTTTCTTTTACAAGTTTCTGCAGTACTAGAGCAGTGACACTTGAAAGACACCACTGTACATTTCCGTGGGATTCTGGCTTTCTTTGGACATACTGGATTGTACAGGCTGTGGTTCTCCTCTATAACCTTGTATCTGCTGTAGTCAGGTGTAAAAGCACCTAATTTAGACTTACCTGGCTTTAAACCAAATCCCTTGGGACTGTTATCTAGCCTCTGCACAGCCTACATCACGTGCTGGAGAAACTGCTCTGTTCTCCCAGAGTATATTTTTATCAATACTGGAAGTGGCTGGTCTCAACCCAGTTTGGGAATGTTGACTATTGACACCTTCCATTACAGGGTAACCTGCTCTTAACCAGCCAGATGTTCACCGGAATGAAAGCTAACCTTTGGAACTTGATTCCTTAGTTCTCCCAGTTCTATCCTGCAGTTCAAAGGGACCCTAAAATGGGATGCTTGTACGAACTGATGTAATATTAAAACAGGACTAGATAATCAAATTTTAAGCCTTTTTATTGTGATATTGTAAAAGCATTCCCTTGTTATAAGTACACTTGGGCTGCTTGTGCAACCCTCTCTAAGCTTAAACAGGCACAAATATTCAAGATCTGTGCTCACATCCGCTATGATCTGCAACCCTTACCTGTCTCCTTACAAGGCTGCAGTTGATCTCGGCTCTGCTCATCTGAAAAGGTAAATATCTTTCAATGCACATCCCTCCAATTACAAGTATAATGAATGTATTTTTTGCCAGCTGGCCAGGGTTCGTTCTGAAAGTCTCTCTCTCCTGGTCAATAAACTTAATCATTCTGAAAGATTTATCTTTATGTGCTTTGAAGGCCTTTATTTAGCTCAGTTTCATATGTGACTTCCCAGCTACTCCTAAAATTAAAACTTTTTTTTTTTTTTTCAAAATTTGAGAGGTAAACTAGCATTTTAACAGAGAGACTTCAGCTTTTCTCTGAAGTTCCATTTAATAATTTAAAATTTTTTAAAAATGACAAGTTTCAAGGTTAAAAGGAACTAACTGTTTTTCATTCTTCTTCAGTTGTCAGCTTTTAAAATTTAGGTTGTTGGTAGAGGTAGAAACCTGCAGGATTTAGACCAATTATTTGTCGCTATTTTGTATGCTTTAGGAATATTCTGTAGACTGCCAGCATTGAATATGGATGTGTTGGAACTGAGAAGTCTTGTTCTTGGGGTCATTTTTAATTTTGCAGGAGTCAGCCCCTGCTTTTTGTTGTTATAGGGCACCGTCCTTACTTCATTAAAGCTCTACACACATATAGAACTCCCTTCTAGGATATGTTAAACTTCATTATTAGAGAAACATTGGAATCTTTCAGAGTATAAGGCTAAGTATATTAAAAATTAAGCCAACAAGATTTAATTAACAAAGCACGTAAAACTTCCTCAATGTTTGAAGAAAAATTAGTGTTAGGACGAACTGTACCTGGGCCATGTAGTTCTAACACTTGCAATCCTTCAAGATGTTGTAAAGATTCTTTTAGCGTCTCTTCAGATTCTTACCAGAAAAATTTTGTAGAATGGTTCCTGAACTATCATTTGTTTCGTTTTGGAAGCAACAAATGCTTTCAAAATATATATATTAATAATTTTTCTACAATATATTTCAATTTTCCTTGAATTTTATATCAGTTGTGACCAGCTGTACTGTTAAGTCAACTAAAAGTTGGACTGTAAGGTCTGAAGAAAGGACATGCCTTCAGTGGAAGCTTAATTTCCTCTCAGCTTTCTTGATTTTAAGATCTGTTGCACAGAACACCTGTGTGGTTCTGCTGACGTCTTTGCCTGAACTTTGTGGTGTGGTTTTTTATACACTTTGTTAGAGCTGAACACAATAGAGGCTTGGCTGGTGTAGAATTAAATGCACAATTAACTGTTCTCTCCAAGATAAACAATACTGATTAACTATTTCTTTCTGTGTAAAGATAAATCACTATAAGCAGTTCTGATTCTTTGTGCTGTGTCATTCATCAGCCTGAATGAGGAAGCAGAGCAAGCAATCATGCCCACTTTCCTGCTTTCCTTCTTCTTTTAAAGGAAAAATGTGGTAAGTGAATTAGAGCTTACTTTTTCAAACTCCATCTTTTTAGGGTATTTATTTCACTGGGCAGATTCTGTGCTATTAGGGAACAAATGGACAAACGTATTGGCAACAACCCAGCTTGCCAGACTGGTCTTAATAAGAATTTCTGTGCTGATTGTCCTCACTCAATGCTACATGTGCATGTTTTCTGCCCAGAAGTCTAAAGATCTTTATAGTTTATTGCTTTTGTCTCATCATAGAAAATCTATGAAGATGGAAGCTGTACGTCTTCCTGCAGAGTATCTATTTGGAATATGTGCAAACAAATAAGATCTTTGGAAAATTACAAGTTCCATTACAAACATTTTATACTGGGGGACTCTTCTGCCTTACTGTAATTTGTTTTTTCTTTTTGACAAAGCAGTGGTTAGGATTTAGTGCTTTGTGAACTGATGAGCAATACATGTGGTTTTGTATTGCCCTGTGTAAATCAAATCAACACAACACTAATGAAATCCTTGAGCACTGCTCCCTTCTCTCATTGTGACTCCTTTTTTCCTGCGTGCTGAATTTTTATGGTGTGGAACTCTAGGATGTGAAATGTGAAGCAGATATGCAGCATAAGAGCAAGTTTTGGTACCCCTCAGACTGATTGCAGAGCTTGCAGTCCTTGATCTAAAAGTCTGGAAAACTTGCCAGGTACTGTTTCTTTTCTCTCTTTCTTATGCCATTGATATTCACACCAAGGAACCTCCAATGGAAAAAAACCCCATCATTTATCTTCTCTTCCATTTTTTCTGCAACGGGACCAAAGGTGATTTTTCTCTGAGTTAAAAAAAAAGTATGGATAGCTTTTTTTATTTTGCCATTGATTTCAAGGCAGATAAGGCCTTAAACTGAATCCACCACTGACCTGAGGCTTCTGAATTGTAACACACACCCTCGAGCAAACCAAGGGTCAAACACACTCCTGTACAGTGGCTTAATACAAACCTTGTGATGTAAGTGCCTCATAAATCCTGAAAAGATGAATTTTCTTTTTATGAGGATAAATTTTACCTAACTCAAGGTACGCCTTGTGTTGAGTGTAGGTGTTTGGAATGATCTCTGAACTTTAATTGCAGTTAAGTTGAGAAGAGTTCAGGTACGGCTATTGCAATTCAGTCTTTGTTATCCAGTGATCATAACACTAATTTGTTAAAGAAGTTTCAAAAGAAATAAGTGTGATTTGCTAGATAGACAGGAGATGTTGCTAGTGCAGATTTGCCATTGTTTGTGTGAGGCTGAGGTGAGTCACAACTTCTATAGGTATGAAAATTTACAGTAACATGCATAAAAATATTTGTGCCTAGTATGGCAGCAGATAGAGTAATATTAGTTAGTAATTAATTATTAATTAATGCATCTGCAGCTTTATAAAATGTAAGTAATGCACAAAACCAGCTCCTATGATTTTTTTTTCCTAAAGGCATAGAAAGCCATCACTACTTGGGATGAATTCTGTTTTCTCCATGTCAGCTGTTTTAATTTTAAAGCTCTGGAATTCAAGCTGTGTTTATGGTTTACAACTGATCACAATCTCTAAGATTTTATATCCTTTACTATGCAAACTTAATTCTGGTCCTATGTTTCTAGAGAAACTGCTTGTGGAAGCAAGATTTAAAATTTGTTTTGCATTAGTATTTAAGCTTGAGATTAAAATTTGCACTAATGAATTGCAGATGCATGCTTTTATTTAGGAGCTGGATATGGCAGGATCACTATGGCTAGAATAAATAAATAAAAATATAACCAACAGGCCAATATTTCAGAAAATAGACATTACTCACCTGGATCTTGCAGACAGTTTAGAAGATAAAAGTATTGTCATGGTTTTACTTATTCTGGCCTATTACCTGGGGATTTGTTGTTGTTTGTTTATGCCTGAATTTTACATTCAAACTAATCTCAGATTATAGAGCCACAGACTCAGTAAAGTCAGAAAAGAACAAGTAGGGTCACCCAGAGGAGGTTGCCCAGCATGATTCTGATGTAGTCAGGTTTTCAGCATCTTCAAAATCTGTTCAAGTCCCTCTGGACACCAACACAACCATCTTGTACAGGACCCACTCCTCTATTTTTCATGCAATCTGTAAACTCACTGCAGATGTCCTCTGCCCCATCTCCCAGGACATTTAGGAAGGGGTTAAAAGGTAAGTACATGGTATCAGCCCCTGAGATACATCACTAGTGACTGGCTGTCAGTTGGATTTTCTGTGGCTGATGACACTGCTCTGGGCTCAGCCAGTTTTCAATTCACCTCCCTGTCACTTATCTAACCTGTATTTAGACTATTTATCCAGGGGTAGGTAATGTGAGAGAGTGTCAAAAACCTTGCTAAGGTCAAATAAACACCATCCCTTGCTCTCCTGTCATCCACCAAACTAGTCAGGCTACCAGCTTGGTCAGGCATTATGTGCCCTTTGGAAATTCATCCTGTCTGCTCCTGATAACCTTTATATCCTTCAGGTGTCTGAAAAAGGATTCCAGGATTATTTGCTGCACCAGATTCACAGGGATGCAGGTGAGGTTGAACAACTTGCAGTTCTTTAGATCCTCTTTCTTTCTCAGTGTGAAGACAGAGATGGCATTTATTTCTTCCATTCCTCAGGAAGTTCCTCCAATTGCCATAACCTTTCAGAGATAGTCAGGCAAGGCCATCAGCCAGCTTCCCCAGCTCTCATGGCTGCATCCCATCAGATCCCATGGACTTATGTGTGCCCAGTTTCTTTAAGTGTTTCCTAACCTCGCCCTCCTCAACTGAAGGCAAGTCTTTCTTGCTGCAAAAATAAGTCCATTAAAAGCAAGATAGAGCAGCATCCTGCCATCACTATTAAGCCCTTTGATTTTAATCTAATGGCGCATTTTGGTTTTCCTTTTTTCCCATCAGAGTGATCCTGGAAGGTGCTCAGCATCCAAAATTCCACTGGCAGTTCCTTGGCCTCAGAGTTCTCAGTAGCATTTCACAGGATCAGCCTCTCCAGAATCACTTAGGAGTTTCATGCGCAAACTTGAGGAATGAATCTTGGAGATATGACACACATTCTGTTTGTTATTTTAGGCCACTTTATACTTGATCTGATCTTCAAGGTCAGTGTTCTTGTCTCTCTTTAAAGATAAACAAGTTTGTATCTTTCCTTGGCCAGGACATCACATCTCAAAAGTATGTGTGACAGAGCTGCAGTTTACATTTCGTCTGCTCCAACACTTGGTTCTGACAGCTGCTAGGAAAGGAGAAGAGTGTTGCTCCCTGCCTGCATTTATGCCTTCATCATTTCTGTAATTCCTCCTTGCAGCGATGTCCTGGGAAAGTTTTTATCTGATGTGGGTAGGTGATAACACAGTGGTCACCCTAATGTGCAAAAAATGGTGATGTTCGTGTACCATTAGCAGGATTTGAAAGTTGCTGTCCTTCCTCCACACAGGGTTTGTTCTCTCCACCAAGAACCTCCACACTGAGGGATATCCTGTAAGTATTCCACATTAGGCCTTTAGCAGAAAGAATTAGTGGCAGTTATCCAGGCAGTTTTCATATCTCTCAATATATTTATAGTGTCATTTTTGTGATTTTTGCAGATTTTTTGTTCAGCTTCTTTCATTTTTCAGTCCACAAATCATCACTTTCTTGAGTTTCCCATTGTTTGGTTCACAGGATCAAAAAGTTAAGGTAAAATCTTAGTCAGTAAAGTGAACTTCTGGTGGGAAATGTAAAATTGTAGGAATTCCCCAAATGACAAAAAGTCTGCATAAGTTCACGTTTTATTGTGATTTGTTTTTTCAACATATTATTGTAGGTAACATAATATTTTAAAAAGTGGTGGCATAAAAGTGATCAAAATAGCAAAGTTCAAACTATGTGCTCTTTTTTTGGAAGGCCAAATAGGGGTACCAAGCCATAATAAACTGTTTCATTTGAAATTTTTGCTCTGTTGAAATTTTATTAGAATTGGAATGTTAATTTCAGCAATTTATCCCAGGAAAATTGATAATTTTTTAATTGTCATATTGCATTTTCATTATCAGCATTTACAGAGGTGGGTTTTCTTTTCATTTGGTTTTTGTGGGGTTTTTTGGTTGGGTTTGTTTTTTTTTTTATGTTTTTTTTTGGGGGGGGGGTTGTTTTTTTGTTGGGTTTTTTTTTTGTTGGGTTTTTTTTTATTCTGTTAGGTGAGCAAGCAAATTTAGGAAAAATTGTCCGTATTTGCAAGGAATATCATCCTGACTCTGTAGCCTGTCCTTTCCAACGTCTCTCAGCTTTTGAAAGAAATTCTGGGTTTGTTACTGGGGGTCTTTTCTCCGCTGGGAAGAGCTGGCAACCTAAACAAAAGAGAGAAAGGGTAGAAATGTCAGTGTGACAATTTTGCTACTGGAGTTGTGATAAACACACTGAAATCACCGATTAACCCTGGGACAGAGACAGAAACTGAACCCTGTGACCCAGTCCCTGGGTGCAGCACAATAATTTCCTCTTTTGCTAAGGAGCTTTGCCATAGGTGGCAGCAAATGAGAGGCAGTAAAATCTGAACAATTGGCTCTTTACTTCCTTGTGGTGGTTTACATCTCTCACCTGTAGCACCAACACTGAAATACAGTCAGCAGATTGACTAAAGCCATTGTCTCAGACAAAATCTCTTTACCATTTAGAAACATTTTGTTTCATTAGTAAGACACTTAGATGACACCATTTTCTTAAACCCCATAAGTATTCCTGGTCCTGGTCTGAGAAAAGTAGCTCATGAAATGCTGGTCCCTAAACCAAATTG
This sequence comes from Brachypodius melanocephalos, assembly GCA_013398615.1. NCBI lineage: Eukaryota > Metazoa > Chordata > Aves > Passeriformes > Pycnonotidae > Brachypodius > Brachypodius melanocephalos. The sequence continues at coordinate 4,510,192 of VZSR01001863.1, forward strand.
TATTTAGGTTTAGTTCTTTGCTATAGAAGGATGCCATTGTAGTGAACAAAGGAACTTCCTTCTATTTGTAAACTGCAGGAGGCTAAACAATCTATTGCATTATAAACTGCACTCTCACACACAGATATTCACATACACTGCAAAAGAATTCATGCTTTGTCTGCAGGGAAATGAAGTCCCAGAGGTAATTTCTGGACTGTGTGGGAAATAATGCCTCCTACAGAAAATTTATAGCTGTGATTGTTTAATTGAAATGAGAAATATAGTGTTAAATGTTTTCAACAAAAGCATTCAATCGTTTCATGTTTTTCAGCTGACTCCTACTACTGTCAATTTATAGAAATTATAAATCCTGGACAGAGCTTCCGGTCACTTCACAGGAGCTCGTTTGACTAAATTCAATGTATTGTTTTGATCACATCATAAAATTATTCATTGAACATATATTTAGTTTGAACTTATTGCTGCTCTAGGTTGAAAAGAATAGATTTTATACCAAAGATCATAGCATATCATTCGGGAATAGCATTAGTAAATGCAAGCAATGTTTATTTTGGTGTATCACTGACAGTAAGGCTTGTCTGATAAACAGCAGATTTGTCTTGAGAAGGGTCTTTTCCACCTGTATTTAGATGAAACTGAAAGTTATAGGTGTGACAACCACACAGGCAAAAGCCTGGACTACAGATCCCAAGGCATCCATTCATTCCTGTCCTGGGCTGATACTGGCAGCCTCCTCACATGACCCTCCTGTGGCTGGGCTGGAGGCTTCAAATTGATCAGACATGATGATGGTTATGAGGCCCTTGCACACTGATCCCTGCAGGAACTGCCCTTGGCACGCCCAGCCTGACAAAGTTTCTCATCTGCTAGGATGAATTTGCATTACAGAGAAGCATCGTGCTCATCTGCATGGAAAAGGGGCAACACTGAAATGAAATTCAAGTCTCTACTAATTTTCTTGAATCGGAACCCAGCATGACTTTTTTTTTCCTGAAAAGCAGGAAGTGTGATTTCCCAACCTGACTTTACACACTTCCAGGGAGGTGTATTAAACCCCATGATCTTACCTTTCTGTCCTTCCCCTTTCCAGCTGTTCTTGCCTTCTGAGATGTCTGATAATGTTTCTTTGGAGTCTGGGGGGATTATCAGCAGGTGCACAATTTCCTTTTTGCTTCAGCTTCTGTGTCAGTAAAAGCAGCATAAATGCAGCCTGGCTGTTCCACAGCAGCTGTGAGCCAAAGCTCGTGCTTATAAAGCACGTTGGGTACATGCTAGTGTCAGATAAGGGTAGATTAGTGATTGTTATTTCTTTGGCTTAATTGATAATAGGAATAATTGAAAGCGAAGATAAAATTTAACCCCATGGATTTACGTAGATTTGAGAGGCTGTATTGTTTTCACCTACTGACTCTTTCTGATGAGGTGAATTTTATCCCTCAGGAGAAAAAAAAAAAAAAAAGTTGATCCCAGCAGTAATGATGAAGAACTCCTGTGATACGCAGAGGAAAAAAAGCCTTGTATGCCCTTTAGGTCCTCTGTCCCTTTATCCTCAAGTCTGATTCTGCTTTTCCTTTGCATAAGATTGCCATTAAACAATGAAAAGCTCAAGGCAGTTGTGGTCTTGCAGTCACCATTTAGGGGATGTTGGGAGTCAGAAAAAAGCACTAAATTGCTTGTCTAGTGATAACCCAAAGCCATCATTCACTGCATGGGGTTTGGACCAGACAAGGGGCTTATATTAACTCTGTACTTGCAGAGATTCCTCAGAGTATGGCTTTTTAAATGCATTTAAATCCTTTACTGTTAACCAGTGATGCCCAGAGCATCTTTTATTGTTGGGCTTTGAGGAGAGCTGAGAACTGCAGATGAAAGGTGCAGATACAACCAGGTATTTCCCTGCAAAATATCTATCCATCTATAGCTATTCAACTTCCCCTGTTTGGTTAAACTAATAATTTAAAGATAACCATCAGGCATTTTTCAGCAAACCCCTCACTGAAACAATTGCATGTTTCATAGTTTCCAAAAGCTTCCACAAAACTCAGCAGATTTATGATTTAAAGAAAAACACCCTATCACATTCAACAGCTTGTAAAAACAAACTTCCTCCCCAGTGAGACATGCCCTGATCATGGTGTGATCTTTTTAAAGGGCAATTACTGGATGGGAACTTTGTAAATGTTTAGTTGAAGGTTTTTTCTTGTCTTGAAGTGTTCATGCTGAGTGTGTATTTCTGTTTGCTCCTGTGGTGCACTTGAGCTGCACTTGCTCACAGTGTTAAATGCAGCTCAGTGCAAACAGGCTGTGAAAAAAGCTGACCTTCAGCAAAGAGGAAACAATCCTCAGCCCCTGAAAACGTAGGAACTTCTGTAGAAATTCATCATCACTTCTCTGGTAACTCACCAGGCTTTTTGGGGCTGGAGTGTGCTTTTGAGAACCTCAGCTGGTGGGGTCACAGTTCCACCCACATGCCAATCTTGAGCTTGAGAAAAGGAACTGTGAGCAGATCTGGAAAAGGGGCAGTTTATTTCTCCCCATTAAAAAAAAAGCTTATTTTCTTTGGCAAATCCAATCTTCCTGGTAAGACTGTTGCCATGAAACCTGTTTTATCACTTGGAGACTGAAAGTGATGTGAGGAAAATACAGCACTAAAGCCAAGCCAGTGTCTGGTTAAAGTTAGGGTGTAAAGTTAATTGTATCTTCATCATTGTTGCTCTTCCTTATTAAAAAAAAAAATAGAAAAAAGATGTGATCTTTTACTTGCACAGCTAGTCTCCTTTTTCCTAATGCATGTATTTCTCAGTTATGGTCTCAATGTTTCCCTGCCCCTAGAGAACTGAATCTACTTCAGCCAAAATATGGCAGCAATGTTTGAACTTGTTCATATGGATTGGCTAAAAATAACAGTGAAATAAAAAATTCTTTCAGTTGCTCAGCAAACCATAGCCCATATAGTGCTGCACATTACTTAGGAATATAACCACAGAAAAATCAGGAAGCTGGGAGATTTCTCAGAAAACATAACTGGACTCTAACTTATTCTCTGAGGTATCTTTAAAAATTCAGTTATGTAATAAATGTGGTCAGGAATTATTTGTTGAAATGGTTTATGTGTGTGTTGGAAAGTGGCACTTCATCAGAACCACAAATTTTTTTTTTTCTTTTTCTGAAATATTATTTCAGTTTCAATAAAACTTTCAACAAGACAGATATTTTAAGTCCAAGGCAGAGTTTGGTGGGCATAGGACTGGGGCTGGTAGCTGGGGATGTCCATCCAGGAGAAGCTGTTAGTCCAGAAAATATAACAGAAACAAATTAATCCACATGGCCTGTAATTAGAATTTAATTGGAAGTTAAAAGACAATGTGTAGCAACGGGAAGATAAATGTAATGGAACAGATTTCCAATTGAAATAGCAAAAGTACTCATCTGATAAGGCACAGATTCTCTTTTAATAATAAGGGCTTCATGAACTTGTGTTTGTGAAATAGTTCATTTGTGTGTTTGCCTCTAATTGCAGAGAGGGAAAGGGAGACACTGTCAGGCCCATCCTGTTCTTGTATTTTTAAAAAGTCTTCATCTTGCTGCCATATGGCATCAGGCTTTGAGCTTAAGCTGAGCTTAACAATAACAATAAAACAGTTGCCTTCACAAATTTATTTGTAAAGTCACACTTTATTACAAGCATTGAATTAGTTGCCCAAATGGAAGCTAAGTAATGCCATTTAAGTTTTGTTCATTTTCATGCAGTTGCATTCATAGTTATAGTGACATTTCTTAATTTTAAAAAGCCCAGAACCAGGGAAAACGTGGCAAAGAGCTGGCGTGAGAGACAGAAATTATCAACATAGGAATCCTTTAATGCACAGAATGATATCCATCAGCAAAAAATTATTTTGTTTTTCTTTTCTGTATATTTCTGGTCTGAAATATCTACAAAATTTTAAAAAGTAATGCATCGTATTTTCACCAGGGGAATCTGTGAAAACATTGAAAAGCACAAGTATAAGTGTAGTAAGGCATTTTTGTTCCTTTAAAATAATAGACAGAATTAAAAATGTTATTTATTGCACAATGCTAGAACTTAATAAAAACAACTTGGTGTTCTTAAAGAAAAAAGAAGAATTATATTTGGAAAAGTTATGTTACAGTGGGTCACAGTGATCATAATTGTCATCACTAAATCAAAGATGACTCTAAAATTAAATTTCAGGTCCATCAGTTTTAGGCTTCTAAGAGAACATCAAATCAAAACATTTTAAATTTAAGAGAGTAATGGAAAATGGCAGATTGTTTGTTCTGTATTCTCAAAAAGCAGTAACCTCCTGAGGGCTGAGAACCAGGTAATCTATTCCAATAGTGCTGTATTGAATGGGGTACTCATTTTCAAACTGATGCAGGAAAACATGAAGATTTACAATAAATTAATTTAGAATAGTTACAGGTGCATCCTACCTGCTAAGTGGTTTGTCATTCAGACCCCATAACACTACACAGTTTTAGCACCTAAACTGTTAGCAGATTGTGGTGCCTGAGAAGATGTCTCAATAAACATCTACAGAAATGGGTGTTGGATAGGGAGAATGGGCATCTTCAACAAAATTAAGCAATTAGTAATGAACTCTCCTTTGTCCTGTCACCTTCAAACACACGGCAATTCTGACAGGATACAAAGGATGCCATTCCTTCTGACATGATTTATGGGAGGTCAGCTCCAGTGGGATGTCCTAGCTATAGCAGTTTTAGCAGAAACAAGGAAAAATAAGATTTTAACAAGTCTTAGTTTAACTTAGTTTTGCCCATAAGAAACCCGGTGCCATGATCATGGCCATACTAATAACTCCTCCTGCCTACACCATGCTCTCAACCAGCCCAAGTACAGCATTAAATCCCTGACACAATTCCTGCTAAACCTTGGAAGTTGGAATTTGATGCACTTTTCCTAAACTTTTGACCTCATTTCCAAAATACCAAGGCTTTGAACTGGCTATTCTGTTCCCAACTTGTCCATCTGAAAGTTAAGCCTCAGTCTAAACTGGGTGTCTGTCAGAAAACTGAGGAGAAGGAAAAAAAACCCGTAAAATCTATGAGAGAGCAACTTGCACATGTTATTTTAGAGATGTATTCTGGGGTTGATTCCTCCATCTCCCCCTGTTAGTGACAGGAGTGGCCTAGATTGGTTGTAGGGCTCCACATTGGAGAAATGATCCCCTCCTAAGGAAGTTCTATCTGAAATCCCAGAAAGACTTCCCTGTAGTGCAGAACGAGCACAGAAACTGCAATCTGGATGGGTGCCTGAAAAGTCCAGCTCTGGAAAACCTGTGGTGAGATTGAGCTGCTCTGATTATTGCTGTTTTCTAGACAACACCGTTTTTTCTGATCACAACCACGACAAGCTACCTTCTTGCATCTTTTAGGAGAAAAGTGATCCCTGTGTAAGAATTGCAGATCTCTGAGAGGGCTGTTTCTCTGCTGTTCTGAAGATCAAAACGGATATTTTAATGAAACTGAAATTTTCATTCTTTAATGAAAGCAGAGTCTGACCATCATGGGTCTTGTGTCATGTGTCCAGTGTGAATTCCTTCTGCCTGAGTACTATCTGTGATAGCCAAGGTTTAAACTGACAGTTCTGAGAATGCTCAGGACAGGTGAAGGTATGGATTCACTAATTACCTGGTTTCCTTGGGAATCTTTAACCTTCCTCAGTTACTTTTTAGTTTTAATTGAATAGATGCCTATTTCAATAGCACTTGAAACAGATATTTCAGGTCTTGATTATTTGTACTTTTGAAGGAGATGAGAGTAGGGGAAGATGAAGATATTCCTAGAGAGAAAAGGTGATTTACACTGTGATTTACCAGCCATGTAATTGACAGTTCACAGCACTGAGAAGAAAAGACATGTAACCATGGATTAATACTAATATCATATCATATCTTATCATATCATATCATATCATATAAGGTACTACTAATCCTACTGCAGTACTTACTGGTTGGGGCTGCAGCTGTTTATTTTTAAATTTGGTTGGTTGTTTGGTTTTTTCTATGTTGCAGAGCCCTTCCTGTTGACATGAGGAAAGGGATGTGTTTGAGAGAAATGTCCAGAAACAGAGAATCATCAAGGCATCACATCTGGAGCTCAGAGACCTGTGCTCAATTTTCACCTCTGACAAGCTGTCTCAACTCAGTGTGAGCAATTTGCTTCTCCTTGGATTGCATCTGCAGTTAGAAAATGAGCCCTCTCCTGAGCAGAAGTGTTGAAAGACTACATTAATCTTTGTGGGGTGCTCAGACATGGCACACCAAGTACCTGGATAGAGAGCTGACAGCCAGGACTAGGCAAATTGCTAATTGCTTTCCTTCAGAAAAAAAGCAATTTGCCTTTTCCAAAAAAGCTCAGGCTTTTTTGGATTACTTTGTGACCTGTTATGTGGGAAGACACCGAGACACATGTGTTGGTATTAAGTGTGTGACTGTAAAATAGAGATTTGTCTGTGACACAGCCGTGCTAGAATGATAAAGAGAAGCTTCATTTTTCTCCTCTATTGCTTTTCTTCACACAGCAGGATAAAGAGTTGAGGATGAACATGAAGATTTGAAAAATTTTGTGCAGAGGCAAATGGGAAGAAAACTCTGAATTTTGTCAAGAGTATCTTTCCAGGATGTGAATTTGCCCAAATGAAATTCATAGTGGGATATAATAAAATATGGGTTTCCTCATAAAATACCTGATCCAGCCTTTAGCTGCCTGCTTAAAAAGGTTAGAATTGGACTAGGACTGATCCTAGTATCACTTTCCTTTCAAGGAAATGTATTGTGGACATTTTCTTGACTAAGTGCCCAGAGTGTTTCTGTGTTTTTGCCATAAGGGTTGTTTAATTGAAGACTTTGTAGGTGTTCCTGTTCCCCAGAAGAAAAAAAAGTGCCTGAACCCAGGGCAATACATAATCAGGCTTCTGAAAAGAAATGTTTTTTAAAAGGTAAATGGTAACAAAACTAGAGAAATCAAAAATGCCTGGACTACCAGTTCTGGAGGTGAATTCTCACAGAACACAGGAACGCTGAATTTCCATTTTTGTGCTAAGTATTAGCAGGAGTACCACAGTTGCTGTTACTCTGAGATGTTGACAGTGTGAATCCAGAGGTAAGTGTGTTTCAGCCGTTTGGGCTTTTGACCTTTCCAATATTTGTTTGCCATTTCATTCTCTCACTTATAACCCAGAGATTTATGGCAGAGCAAACTTATCAATCCTAACAACCATATTTTCATTTGGAAGCTGGGCTGACTGTCAATAAACATCAAAAGGCCTCCTTGGCTCTCAGGGAGCACCTGTGAAAAGAGAAGGCTCGTGCGTCACGCGGCACCGCCGGAGCGAAACGCGTTTATTGCGCTGCAGTTATCACTGGGAAACCTGGCAGGGCTCCTCACGCTCTGGGGAGATGAAGACAAACCTCTTCAAGGGATTTTTTTTTTTGTGTGTGTGTGTGGGTGTGTGTTCTTGGCATGTTTTTCTGTAAGGTCTTCATCTTTTTTATTAATCAAAAGGCAAGTTTTGGAGCTGAGTCTACAACCCCTCCAAAGACAAAGAGTCTTTACAAAGTTGGCTGGAGCTAATTTTTGGCTTCATGCTATGGAGCCGGTCCAAAGCCCATTAAAGTCAACTGTGATCTTTCCACTGACTTCTGTGTGTTTTTTCCTCATATCCTTGGGGCAAAATGCTGCCACTGTGAGTCACATGAATGTATTTTGCCCCACAATTAATTAAAATTAATTGGATTCGTGAAACTGCTCATGAGATCAAAATGGTAATCGATATGAGTGCAGTCATAGCAGTGAATGTTGTCATTGCCACTACATAGTCCACGTTTTACATTTATTCCTTGAATTTTGTGTTATTTTATGTCTAAGAAGTAACAGTTTTATTTTGTGATTATCCTACTTGCTTGCACTTGCAGTGTCCATTTTTTATAATGTTTATGCACCGATTTGTGAGGTTGAGTTGGAGATGAAAAGCTATACCTTTTAAAATTTTCAGCAGTTTTGGTGAAGAAGGAAACTGAATGATATTGCAAAAAATATACAAAATTTAAGGCACTAGAATTACAAACATAATATAGAAATAAGTGGCCTGAGCTTCAAAAACAGCAGATAATAATATAAATTTTTGTATCTGAATGCATTTTTTTAATGAAGATTTAGTATCTTGCCAAGAAAGACCTTCAGATTTGACAAGCCATGTTCCATCTGCATGTAAGATTTCTGGGTGCCACTCTTACAGGAATGAAAGTTGATTCTCTTTGGTGCTAGCAATATGGCTACTCATCCACTTCTAAAACAATTCCAATTTTTTTTCCTTAATTATGCTGTTTATAATCACTCAGCTTAATGCAACATCAGCTGTGAAGAAATTCATTGGGGACTGCCACCCACACTCCAAATGTTATCCTAAGTGAAGTGTATGTTTTTAGGGAGTGCTTCAGAATGGCTTCCTGGACAGAGGGGATTATGTTTCAGTGCTCCTGATGCCTTAAGTTTTAGCTTTCATGGTTTTCAGATTCTGTGCTGCCCAGGGGTGCAGTTCTGAGCCTCATATTAAATGCTCTCTTCACAGAGTAAGGAGACAAATGGTAAGCTCTCTTCGCAGAGTAGGGAGACAGAACAAATCCTTTTCCTGCTGAAGACCAAGGACAACTTTCAGGCCCAAAAGCACAAACAGCAGTGGGCTGAAGGAAGGAAGAAGAAGGATGGGACCTGACAACCTGAAGCTGGAATTGGACAATTAAACCCCAATATGCAAATGGACCAAAACTTATAAAAATGTAAGACCTCATGACTGGGGGGCCATTTTGTGACCATTCTTGGTCCACCTTGGGTGTAGCCCTGGCCAGGCTCTGTCCTGCCCAAGGTGAATCCTAGATACATATAATAGATATTAATAAATTAATAAATCTCTGCTTTATTCTCTAGCTCTGTCCAGTCTCTGTTTCAGGTCAGCCCTCCCAAGGCATCACTCCACGTCATCCAGCTGGCTTCCATGGCCCTTTTCCTTTGCAGTGACTCCAGCACAGAGCAGCATTCCCAAGCTTGCTCAGGTCCAGGTGGTTTCTGCAGGGCTGGTGTGGTTTGACTCTGGAGGGGGTGGCACGTGTCTCTGGGAAGGCTTGAACCACCCCACGCTCTTCCCACGCTCGCATTTTCTGTCATCCCCTCTGCACTGACACTTCCTGGCAGCTGCCCAGGCCGGCCTGCCAAGGAATGCCATCCAGTGAATGTGAGTGCAGCATCCAGCATCCAGTAATAATATTTGATGATATCCATTTCTGGTTATAAACAATTTGCCACAAAACCAAAAAGTACCGACTGTTCTCAGAACCATTTTTTTTTCCCTTCCTGCAAATCCACGCTTCCTTAATCTTCCTAGATTTTTTTTTATCAGTTTGTTTTTCAAGCGTTTGTTTAATGTATGAGTTTATTAATTTTCCAAGAACTTTTGCTAGTAGCATGATTTGCCTGTGTTTTTCCAACAGGAAATGAAATCAAGACTGGTGAATGATGCCAATTGTCAAAACTTTATTAACAGCAGAGAAATGTTTTTTGGAGAAAAGTTGAGTTTTACCACCTGTGTTCTCAGTCCTGATGATAGTTTTCTGTGAGGACTCGGTCAAATCTCCTCCCAGCACTCCACCTCTGTGTAACATGGGGATAATGCATTATCCAGCCTAGAAAAAACACAGTTTAAAGTAGAAACTCTGATGATAGGGATGAAAACTGTGCTAGTTGAGCCAGATCTTGGAGCCTTGAGGTTTTTACAAATTAGCTTTTGATGTCCAGTTCATGATTCTCAACAGTTTAAAAAAAAATAAGTCAGAAGAATAAAGCCAAACAGAATGTGACAGAATCCTTCATTCACTTTTTACTCAGACAATAACTGGATTTTCAGCCAGAGCTTGCTTATGTGCATGCTGAGCAAAAACTATTAGGGGGTCCCTAGAGGGGTAAATAATTTTTTATTGTAATCTGTGAGAGTGTCTTCTCTGACATCCACTGCATTGGATGGGTTGGATTGAGTTGTAGAAGAGAAGAAAAAAAGGCAGACAAACCCTCAAACTCAAATACAACATTACTCAATGGAAATTTGCTTTCAAGTGTTTTCAGGGTTGCCCATGTGGGAGAATGGAAGTTGTTTATTCCAGCTGGATAGTACAAAATGTCTCCTTTTACCCTGATATTGCTAGGAAAATTCGTCTTTTATGAAACATGTTAGTTGCATAAAGCTGTGAGTTCTTTCGGTTTTTATTGGTTGGGTTTTTGATTTTGTGTTGGTTTTGTGTTTGGTTTTGTCCTTTTTTAAAAAAAAAATATTTTGATGGGGTCTTTTTTTGTTGTTGTTTTCTTTTGTTTTATTTTTAATTCTTTGCTTAGAGATATCCTTTATAGAATTAATATTAGTCTCCTGATACATTTAAAAGAACAGAGTTGTGTCCAGGGAGAGTGCAGGGGTGGTTATCATCCAGTACATCAGTGGCATGGTTTGAAGTTTTGAGAGTGGTGATTGATGGAGAAGGGCATCACAGTGACAGGAGAGCTTTTTTAGAAAACTCTTCAACAGCAGTGCACTGGCTTTATTAAGACAAACTAAAAGAGATATTAATTGGAACCATATGTATCCATGACAAAATAAAAGGAAAAAAGAAGTTTGAAGCAGAGATAGAATTAAATGGGAAGATTGGGTCTAACACATATTTAATGTGATGCTGACAAGCCTGAGCAAATTCACTGGGACCTGAATAATAAATGCAAACCAGATTTAAGTGAGGTTCTGAGATTGAAAACTATAAAGCATCTCTTATAGGCTGATACACAAACTCATGGCTCTTTGAGGGTTTGGCATTAAGCCATCCAAGTACTGAATTTACAGCAGATGGTGAGGGTGTTGCAACTCTCAATCTGCTAGAGGTAATAAAAAAATAGACTAATACTAACCTTAAAAACAATGTTAAAGTGATAGTTTTTCTTCCTGACACCCCCAGTAACAGGGAAAATATGAATGCGAGTGTTGGTCTTTCCTTCCACTAGAGAGCTTTACTTCTCTCTACTGGATTGACTCACAAAGTGTCTTTTTATAACAGGTTCTTTTGATTCCATTTTCTGTGTACAAAACCTTCTTTTGTAAAATATCTGTGAACTTGCATTCCTAGTTTATTATACGCCTGTTGCTGTTCCTAGTGGGCCTGTAATGTTTACAGGGTGAAAAGAAGAGGGAACTTGTTTGTAGTACTATACTCTGTGTGATTTGAGAGAGAATTAGAGAAGGTTAATTTGGGTGTGGAAGTTGTGCATGGCTGGCCTGAGATAACATGCTGTTATTACATCTACAGGGAGGAAGCAGGGAGAAAAATCCTGGGAGCTCTACATGAGCAAAGTCAGGATTTTGATGGCAGTGTGTGGAAATTCACATTTGCTCTGCACCAGAAATTTCTTTCTCCTATAAGTTTTGGAAAAAAGCCAGGCAGGAAGTAATATTTTTTTTTCCCCATACCAGTGGATCCCAAAACACCTTATAAAAGCATGCATTTGTAGCAAAACAAATATGCCTCTGTATGAGCTGCAGCACAAACCACCTAGATAACCATTGCAGGGCAGACTTGCAGACCCAAGAATGTTTTCCTCTCCCAGACTTTTTTATCCTTATTAAAACAACCTACACTATCAATGTGCCACAGAATTGTTGAGGTTTTCCAATTAATTTTGTTAGAATAACCCAAATTAAGGAGGCAACATCAGATTTACCAGTCTGGGTTGTACACAGGGATGTCTGGAACAGTTAAAGCAGTGTAACAGAGAAATGAATTGAGCTCTTTTTCGACAGAGCTCTTTTTATGGTGACTTTCGCTGTTATAAAATTGAATGACACATCTGTGGATTATGCATTGTGAAATTAAGAGTTGCAGTCCTATGTAGCTCATACTTTAAGGGCTACTTCTACTGTTAAGTTAGAAAGAATCTCCTTGGAAAAACACGTTTCAGTCTGACTAATGTTTCATAGGAAGCAGAGACTGTGCCATAGGGTTTTTTTATGTGGAACAGAACCTGTTAGGCACCTCATGATGTGGAGGCAATTCCAATTACATGAACAGAATTTTCTAGATTTACTGGCAAAGTTACCTTTCAGTGTTAAAAAAAAAGCATGTAAAAATGTAAAGTGGCCAGCAGCATACTTTAAAGTCAGAATAGAATTCAAGTGGTCCCAGCCTGGCAATTTTCTAGCCTGGTTTTGGATGCAGTTACTTAGAATTCCACATCCAGTAAAAAAGGCAATAACGTGCCTGTTCCTTCTTCCTAGTTCAACAGTATTGTCTTTCTGGAAAAGGCACTCTTGTAACTCAAAGCTATACTAAAGGAAAATGGCCAACATAATCATCTTTTTAATCTGAATCATATCTCCTTTTAAGAATGCACTGAAAACCAGTAAATGCTGGTTCCTTTTGGTCTCCATGACGCACACAAGACAGGGCAGAGCTGACCAGCTGCAGTGAACCTACTGCTGAGCTCGGCCAATAGATTGCTCCACACTCAAAGCAGATGTTTCTCTTTTAGACTAATGGAACTCTTGCAGACCATATCCCTTCCCAAGAGAAAACACCAGCACAGTTGGAAGCTGGAAGGACTCATCTCAATAATAGAAGCAAGGTGCCAGCAACATCAGCCATGGTTTATTAATAAAAATCCACGGACAGAACAGCAATTGCATTTTGGTTTAGCTTGTTTAAAAGAAAACCCACATAAACCAACATTTTCTTCTCTGCGTGGCCCTCTTAGTTGTAGTGTTTCTTTGTCCTACAGCAATAGACTTCTATGTGAGAGAAAAGGAAATTAATCTCTTGCTATTTGACTCGCTGTGTGAGTGGAGAGAGAATTACATTTGTGTAAATACTCATTGTTAAAATTCACGTCACATCTGATAATTGATACTCTATGTCCTAGGTAAAAAATAAGGAGAACTTCATTATACTTTGAGAGCACAGACTGGGTTTGATTTGAGTCTTATACCTGGAAATACCTCCTCTAGTGTCAGTCCATTTATATTTGTTTGTGTCACTGTAAGAAGAGAGAAATGCTCATTTCTCCAGAGAAGGAATGACAATGAACAGAGCTGGGCTTCTATATTAGACTTTGAATAAGAATTGTTTCCAATTCCTTGAAATATTCTTTTTCCTCTTGGGACTTGTACATCCGTTTTTGTCTAGTCAATGGTTTTGAGAGCTACTTTTAAAATGATAATTAATTCTGGGGTTCTATACCTTATGCAAATGTGACCTGAAGCCTGGAGAGACAAATTTCATAGAAAGGACATAAAAGACAGGAAATCAGGGAACAGTTTGTATTGCTTCATTTCTGTTTTCTAAAAGCAGTGGCAAAGAATTGAATCTCTTCTCTTAGAGAAAATGTTTAAAATTTCCACTAGGTCTGCAACAAAAATGTCTCTACCTCTGTCTCTTTGGGTTTGGGGATTTTTTTTACATTATAGCATAGTTGGGTTCAAACTTTACCTGGCTTCTACAGTGCACACATTTCTCACTGGGGAGACACAATGAGGGGACCTGCTAAGGATTTGAGATGAGAGTGAGGAAAATTAAGATGTTAGTGTCAGAATACTCCTTTTCAAAGCACTTAGGGAAGGTAGAGCACCCGAAAATACTTCACCACAAAATGGAAACTGCTGCTACTTCCAGCAGCACAAGTGCTGGGCAGCTTGCTGCTCATTTTTCTTGCTATTCATGTCGAGCTTTGGGGCAGGTAATACTTATTAGCACTCAAAAGTTCCACTACACAACGAGCATTGCACTGTGGCCATCAGCACCAGCTGTAAGGTTTTTTGCGCTGGTGAAACCTCACTTACTGATGTCGAGAGAAAGAGCAGGGAAATTGGCAGTTTCCATTACAGTACAATTGAAAGGGAATGGCAAACAACGCTGTATCTCACATTTCACTGGCTGCATAGGAGTGTTGGCTTTTAATAACATCTTCTTAAGATTATTTATATAGTCTATTTGCCATTATCCATATCAGTTCATGCCCTTTGTGTATTTTAGATAACATTGTTGTGTTTCCTTTGACTTAACATTTGGTGTGCTGTGAACTTGCCAATAGTGAGAGCATATCAGGGTTGCCTCTGTCTGATTCCTTCCCCAAGCTGTTTATTAAGGAACAACTCATTATTAGAGACTATAAATTCAGCTTTTGCACTGGAGGTCTCTCTAGCTACACTTGCAGGGGCTCTTTGCCTGTGCTTCTTCTTTTTAAAATGAAGTTTTTTATTGGTTGTTCAAATGCTGAGAAATCATTCTAGAGTGAAATGAAAGAAGTCAGGCAAAGCTCAGCACCTTTTTCTGATTGATTCTGGGAGACTGTGCAGTGGACAAACCTGAATTTCCCTATAGGCTGATTTTGCTCAGTTCTGGGAGATGGGCTTGGTTTTCTCTAGAAAATTGGCCACCCACGTGAGCTTTAATCAGATTCAAACTTCTTCTGCCAGCTGTATGGTTCTCCTGACAATTTTTGAGCAGGATCCTTGAAGATCCATTTGATACACTAACCAGAGCAGCCCCCTGTGTATCTGTGCTAGTGAAGAGCTGCGATAAGGCATTAGACAAAGCCATCTGAACTAAAAAAATGTGTACAGAAAAAAACCCTGAATATATCATCTAATTGCAGATAAACACTTGGCAAAAAACTGGAATTAATATTGGCTGGATTGCTAATGACCTACTGATGCTGATTGCTAATGAGCAAAAATGTAAGCATTTTTAATAAAGAAGGATTTTTTTTAATGTAAGAAAGAAAAGATGCTTTCAGACCCAACAAAATGTAAGTAATACCTGTATCTGCAGAAAGAGGTTCCTGAGTGGATAGGATGCAAACTATTGCAGTTCTCCCTGCCTACCTAAAAGGAAAAAAAAAAAAAAAAAAAGACGTCAAGGACAGAAAATAGCTCTTCCTAGAGTACAGGCATCTATGAGCCATCATATCAGCCTCTAAACTCATCTGACTCTCCAGTCACTTGGGAGTCAAGCCCCTGGAAAGGATTGGTACAGTCTCCTAAGATTTGTGAGGATTAAAAAAAGTATTGTGGAAAAAGTACTGTATTTTTTGGAATTTTTTTCCCTCCTTCTGGATCTTAGGCTACAGATTAATCCAATGGCCAAATCCTAACTGTGAGACTGTGAAACTTTTACTTGTGCTGACAGCGAGGCACTTGGAGTTTTGAATTTTTGTTTTCAGTTTCTAGTGTTAAAAACTATTCTGCAGTGTAGGCTTTAATTTGTATTACAAGACAGCCTGCCTCTCCAGAAGAAAAACAATATTTGATGCAAAAATTTGTCCTCAGAAAGGCTTCCAAAAAAATGAGACAAAGGAGGAACAGAGTATTCTTTCCAGAATCTGTGTTAAGAAAGGCTCTGAGCAAGTTCCCTCATGGGGAGTATCCAAGAAGTAATTCTCTCTTTTTAGGACCACAGGAGCCACCTAGGGTGCTCCTGTGTGATAAAAAAACCAAGAACACCTTGTCACCTGCACCCAAAGAGCAGCACGATATATGCAGCTAGGCTGGATGTGTCACGCTGGATGCACTTCAGTCGTGTGAGATCCCACCTGCAGAGCTGCATCCCTTCCCCAGCACGGGAAGGACATGGAGCTGCTGGAGCGAGTCCAGAGGAGGCCACCAAGAGGTTTGTACAGTCAGGGAAAGGTGTTTAGTGTTTCCTGGAGGCTGGGGAGGATTGTGAACCAACAGTGCTGGGAATTCAGAAAGGAAACGTGGATATGTAATTTTGACTCCTTTTCCTGCCAAGTACCCTTGGGACAAGGGTTACATTTCACCAGCCCAGTCCCCTTGACACATTTCCACAACATGCTTGCAGCCCTTTTCTGGTTGCATCCATGTTTTAGCACTAAATCTTTTCCCCACCCTGAAAGCTCATCTCAGTTATTCCTCTGCCTGAACCTCTGATGCCCCATCTCTGCTGTCCCCCTCTCGTTCCTCTTCCTCCTTTCCTCCTCCTCTCCTTCAGCTCATTCCTCACCACCTGCTTTTCCCACACCATTTTGCAGTTCCATTTTTATTTCCTCTACCTGCTTAACAACTGGCTCCCTTTTCAAAGTTTGTATCAGAAGTTTGTCCTTTTCTTCACTGCTGGTATATTGGTTGCTGGGGTCTTTCTATAATGGAAATAACAATCCTGCTTGCCCCAAAATAGAATTTAAGTGCTTCATAGTGGAGAAAACTCAGTGCCTTTTTTTTAATATTGCAAACTACCAGCTCCTTTTTCAGGTCTTTGGTTTTAATGAAAGCACTGGAGACTGGAGTAAAAATGGTGTGGAGTGGCATGTTCCTGATTTTATTTAAGTATTCTGAATGCAAATACTCTGAAAGGCAAAAAGAGTTAAGCTGAGGTATGCTCTAGGCTTTTGTGATTATGGAAAGGAATTTGTGGGTTTCAAGACAGAGTTCACATTTATTCATTTATTAACCACTCCCATTTCCTTCATCCATTCAGCAGATAAAGCTGCTATCTAAATCAATAGCTGTTAGGCTTAACATACTTCCTATCATAGTTCTGGAACAAAAACATTTTCATTTGTTTCAAACTGGAGTTATTTCCACTTCTTAGAGGTAAAATGAATATATGAATAAAATGAACACATATGTGTGTATATATATATATGTATACATGTCTCTATATATGCACATGTCCCCAAAATACAAAATGGATTGAGACTATATAATACAGTATAACAAATATTATACTATGTTATATTAATATAATATATATATAATGTGAAAAAATGGAATTGGAATAATTAAGCTATATTAATGAATTTTAACATGAACAAAGAGCACTAACCTCTCCAGAGAATGTTATTTGTCCACTGAACAATTGGAAAAATGAACCTTTTACAAGCTTGGCAAAGGGATGTTTGATTTCTGAGACACTTGGGAGAATTATACTTTAATATATACTTATGAAAAATTACATTTTAATTGTCACAGTACTTTAATTCTATGATTAGCTTTCTATTTTGAGTGTATCCATCAGATCTGTCTTGAGTTTAGGGTTTCGGCAACTACTGTTGCTGGTCTGTTCTTTAGCAGAATTGTCCTGTGTCTGAGTTAGATGTCACTTCCTTGCCTTTTCCCTAGAAATTCCCCAGGAATTTACCTACTAAATTCCAAATTCCCCTCGTTCATCGTGAACTCAACTAATTTTCTCCAATAACTACTATTCCCAGTCTTCTCTGTCTTAATCAGAGACTCCATACTGAACCAATCCTGCTCTGATTAGTTTCTTTATTTGCATTCTAATATCCAAGTGTTGTTTTCCTCTTTAGTCTCCATTCCTTTGTCTCACTTTTCATTCCTCTCTGGTTACAGCAGGTTTAATTCAGTAATCAAATCAGGCTCTGAGGTACAACAAGGGGGTTGCCAAAGATCCAGAGCTTTCAGGTGAGGTCAACAAAACTTAGGCCCTCAGCAGCAGTGCATTTGTGTGCTCTCACCTGGAAAATATCTAACAGAGAGTGACTCTTCAAGAATCTGATTGGTAAAATGAAAGAAATCTCTTCTGAGCTCCTATTACCTGTGAATTTTCAAATGGCTATAACCTGGCCAGGTTTGGTGACTTTTCAGAGCATGAATAAAAGACCAATGTAAACAGCTGCTCTTCTTTTGTGTCAGGATTTCTGTTCCCATAAGAATGTCCTGTCTTGATGGGGAAGAAGGTAAGTAAGCTGTTCTTAAAAATAACAATAAATCTCTTTTTTTTCTCCTCTAGTTTTTAGTAATGATTGGGCAGTTTTGGCTGGAATCTTATATCTTCCCTCTCATTTAACTAAAACAAAAAGTCAACCTGAAGCAGAAAATGAGCCTGGAAACTTTCAACCACAACAGTTGGTTTAGTCATGTTTTAAGTAATGGGAAACAGTGTTCAATGAACTTTAATAATATAGGTAGTTCCTAATTTACTTACAACAGGAATTTTAGTGTGGAATATGTGTGTGTGTGTGTTTCATTAAATATGCTAAGCTGAAGTCCTTGCTCTTTTTACTATGCAATGAGTATTGTATATTTAAATGTAAGAATTGTACTGAAACTTACTGGAAATCGGGAGAATATGTGAGCTCTCAAGGTGTTTCAGTTTAATAAACCAGTTGTCTAGGATGTACTGGATAATAAAATTTGATGCACTTCATAAAATTATGTATATTTTAAGAATATATATATATCATAGTAAAAGTCTGGTGGAAAAAAAGAATTTTTGCTCACCTTTCTGGGTCTGCCATGCATTTCCTGAGAATGAGCACAATAATTTAGCCTTCTGTCTCCATTTGCCTTATCTTTAAACATTTGTCTATGCATAATCCTTTTCCTCCTCTGTTTCTTACAATTGCTTCTAAAGCCAGGATTGTCCTTTAGGTGGGCTTGTAGTAACCTGCATGTTTGACGGTCCTATGTTTTTTTCTCTTGATTACTGGCAGAATTTAAAACACTGGTGTCAGCTAGTTTTTTTCTAAACCTATTCCAATTCCACGTGATGACGTGCCTGGCTCGAATTGTGCTTTAAAACTATCCTAAATAAAATGGGAATCCTGGAAGTGACACTGTACTGATTCTGGGGTCTTTCACCAGCCTGACTGGAGCAGTGTGAGTTCTGTACTTGCAGACTGCTGATGGTTTGTTGCAGAAAACAGATATTTTGTCAATGCCCTGCAGCCTCTCTGGAGCTGACATAACAATGCTTGTTAACACCATCCTGTGGCACACATTCCTGGAATCCTGAAGCCATAAACACACGTGTGTCACCCATCATGATGTGCAGGCTCCTGCTCGGTGTGTGCTAGGATGAAACGGGCTGGGTGTAAGCTTGCCCAAGCTTTAACATGCAGGTTGTTCAGTACACTTGGATACAAATCATTCACCCCAACAGGTTCAAACAGACACCACAGGGATCTGGGATCACAGGGAGCTTCCTTCTGTGGTCCTCTTGTAAGGATACGCATGTTGATTTAACTCAAACAGGAAGTCACTAGTCCGTGTGTATGTGATTAAATGGCTTTGATAACCTTTAATAGTAAATTACCTCGAGTAGTCTGGAATAGATTTAGAATGCAGCAGTAATAAGCAGTACAGTGTATGACATTTTGTTTTCTGTTTTGACTTGTTAAACCTGACTACTTGGACCTTTTTTTGTCTGTGTGTGCGCTTTCCTTATCGATAAAACTTCCTTTGAGCATCAAATACTCCCTTTGGGAAAGCAAAATTCCTGGATTATTGAAAGAGAGCCTTGTTGACTGGGGTTCTTTTATTAGACAGGTGAATTTCCCATGGGCTTAGAGTCCTGTGTAAAAAAAAAAAAAAAAATCACCTTGCTTCAAAACCACGTGTTTCCGTAAAAACAAAGCATCATGTTTATCTGAATATTTCATCTAGGACAAAACAGGCATTAGAAGGGGCTTTGCGTGCTAAATGTTGGCTACAGCATGACATTTTCAGTATTACCTTACCGACCCAAATGTTTGGAAGGAAAAAAGTTAATTCTCTAAGTACAGGTTTGGAAGTTCACTTGGCCAGGGGGATGTGGGATCAAAACGTCCTGCCTGGATGTGACTTGGAGATACAGAGAAGTCTCCAGAGGTTTTACAGATCGGCAGCTGATACTGTAACTAGATAATTGGTCAGGAGATGTTCCAAGCCACATAAAAAAGGAAAGCTTGAGAAAACAGCCGCGGGGGAACTCCTGCAGACTTTGATTTGGCATTGAAAGCTTCTGGCCGCTGTGAGGGTAATCTTGGCATTGTCATGTAAAAACTCTAGACTCAGGTTGAGCTGTCCTGAGGGGTTTGGTTTCTGCAGCTTCAGGAGTAAGCAGGAGCTGCTGGAAGATGTTCACAATCACAGAACTCTTGTACCTGGTGGGTTAGGGAAACAGAAGATCCCAATTCTCAAGCAGGTGAACAAACTGAGAATTATTGAAATATCTGCAGCTGAGTCTTGTGTCCTTAACCAAATCTAGTCACTGAGAGCATGTTCTTCGGAGACACCAGCGTTGGTCTGGTATCATGATGCCTTGGGAAGGCTGACCTGAAACAGAGACTGGACAGAGCTGGTGAATAAAGTAGGGATTTATCGAAGGGCCTCCAGGATACACTTCGGGCAGGACAGGGCCTGACCAGGGCTGCACCCAAGGTGGACCCAAAATGGTCACAAAATGGACAACTGGTCACGAGGTCTTACATTTTTATAAGTTTTGGTCCATTTGCATATTGGGGTTTAATTGTCCAATTCCAGCTCCAGGTTGTGAGGTCCCATCCTTCTTGTTCCTCCCTTCAGCCCACTGCTGTTTGTGCTTTTGGGCCTGAAAGTTGTCCTTGGTCTTCAGCAGGAAAAGAATTTGTTTTGTCTCCCTACTCTGTGAAGAGAGCTGACTGGCACTGAATATGAGGCTCAGAATGTGAAAAACATGTAAGAAAAACAGAGTAGATTGGTCATCCCAAGCTAACAAAGGTGTTTCCCATTCAGAGTGATCTCAGGAAAGCAATGCCACATGGAGATTTCTGGTCATGCTTCAGTCCTGATGTTTCATCAGAAGGAAGAAGAAAAGGTTACTTTGTGGCCAGACATCTTTTGTGGTCTTTTGTTCTCCTTTTCTTTCTGTATTTTTTTTTTTTTAGGTATTTCCTCAGGAAAGCCATAAGGCTGTGTCCTTATCTATGCTGGTTTAATATATTGGTGAGAGTTTCCATATATCTTTTCCCCCAATTACCTGTTGAGACACCTCTTCATTTTGAGACAGATATCCAGGAGACAAAGTGGTTCCCAGCAAAGTTGTTTCCCTGATGTGTTTTCTTGGGATCTGTTCCATGTTCCGAGGTGAGTTAGCTTTGAGTTTGCTGCAGTTGTATTAGTTTTAGATAAATTTGTTTGTAATATATGATAGGAGCTAAAGGAAAATCTAGAAGCTGAAGCCACATTAGGTGAGTTCTCATGCAGGCAAAAACAATGGTGCCAGCCTAGAAAACCTTGCAAGCGTAAGTGCAGGACTAAAGGTAGAAGAATGTGACAAGAATATGGCAAAATGAGAATACCTTGTAGTATGACACCTCCTTCAGTTTATGTCCAGTGCCAGACTTGATATCTCTGAGGATGGCTTGCATGACATCCAGATGCCACAGATTGCCCAGTAATATAAGTGAGTGAGTTTCATCCGTGAGCCAGTGTGGTTTATCTACCAATGAAACAAAAGTAGGAGCTACAACTTTACTTTGTGTTACTTCGCGCAACTTTACGGCTTCAAAATTACTTTGAAAAGAAAATGTTACTTAGTTTTTGCCAAGGTTTGAAATCAAAATCATCCATAGTTAGGGATGAATATTCTAAAATATTCAAAAGGTAGAAATAACAGTTATACGTTACAGTATATATTTTGGCAGAAATCCCTTTCAGGTGCCATAGATTTAATCTGTATCAGGAGGAAAGGGACCGGAGAGAGATATTATCTTGCAGTCCTGTTCTATTAAGCGACTTCTATCAAGTTTCCTCTTCTTTCCCCATAGCATTGAGATTTAATTCCACCCCTATCCACATCAGCCAAGTGAGACTACAAATTTGGATAAACATTTAATAAAAAACCACTTTTTTTTACCTAGAGAAACTTTTTGTATGCTATATCACTAAGAAATTTTCCTTCTGAGTGAGGGAATTTGGTTTTAGCTAAACTGGCTAAAGGCTTTGTTGTTTTTTTTCCCGAAAAAGGACTTGTGGGTTGTTTGTGGGTTTTTTCATTTGTTTGTTTACTGATTCTAAGGCAACGCTTGCATCCGTATTGATCTTGGCCTTAGAGCACTTGAAATTAGGGAGCCTACAAGACTCTTTATGGATCCAAATTTCTAGTCCATATCTCATTTAACCAGAACTCCTGGATGGACCAAAGCTTAGCACAGCAAAAAGCGAGACAAGTTATGATATCAGAAGAGAGGTATCTTTGGGTTATAAAATGTCACTCAGGAGTGTACAGAGTTTTGGCTTTTCTTTGAGATGTTCTACTGTTTTTAATAGTGAAATCTTGGCTCATTTACTTCACTGTTAGAAATTGTTGTTTTCCGATTAAAAAAAAAAACAGTATATCCCTTTGACCAATACAAATTCTTATTTACTTTCTCAGGCTCCATGTACTGGATAGAGTCTTTATGATATCTGGTTTTAAAGTTACAAATAGGGCTTTATTTTTGGCAGATATCCATCGAATTTTAAACTACTTTCTGACAATCATGATGATAAGGAACCTTACATCTGTGTTAACTCTACTGTTGTTGTTGGGTCCTGATTTGGTTTTTTTAAAAGAAATATTTAGATTTTGTGGGCAGAGCTAGACTTCAGAGTCAATTTTGTGCTACTGCTGTTCCTCATGCAAATGCATTCCTCATTTTTCCCAGTTTATTCATCTGAATGCTGGGTGCAAGAAAACTGCATCTCAGGTTTCTGAAGGTTTCTATTTTTTTTCATACTTATATAAATACACACACAATAAGTTATGGTGCATGAATGAAAGCCTAACCAAGTGCTCTTGAAGGTCCCTAAACTGTGACACCTTGCAGCTGACATGAGCTGTCAGTATTGGTGCACTCCAAAGAGAAGTTATTTGAAAGACAAAGTTCCACGCTTCACTGTTATTAGAAGAAAACTAGACTTCCAATTTCTCTAAAGTTCTTGAAATTACCTGATTAAAGATTCCTGCTGCTTGCAAACTGGATCAAATTTATGGGCCCGTTAGGCCAGTTGTTTTTGTCATATTGTTTCATTCTTGTTCTTACTGACATGAATAAGTAGGTTTAAATTGTGCTGAATAAGTTTTAAATTTGGCCATCCAGGTTGAATAAATAACAATAAACTGCAGACAGGCAACCAAAAATGAGTCAGGCATGATGTGATGAGTCATTCAGTGTAGAACACATTAGTTTGAATCGTACAGAAATATCAGTTTTTAAGCAGAACTTCATGTGAAAGTACATTGGGAGTTATCAGAATTAGGAGTTTCTACTTGGGTATTCCTAT
This sequence comes from Brachypodius melanocephalos, assembly GCA_013398615.1. Taxonomy (NCBI): domain Eukaryota; kingdom Metazoa; phylum Chordata; class Aves; order Passeriformes; family Pycnonotidae; genus Brachypodius; species Brachypodius melanocephalos. The sequence goes on from VZSR01001863.1 coordinate 4,533,305, forward strand.
ATTTTTAATAAGTGCATGTAAACATTGTAAACATTAAGAAAGATCACTATGCTTTTCTTTGAAAATGGCTTTCAGGATATTTGAAAGAAAAATCCTCTTAAAGTATTTTCAGCTACATTTGCACGAAGGCTGTTGCCATTTTTATATGCTGCTGTTTTGGCACCTCTGCACTATCACCAACCTCTCCTGCAGCTGAGACCACCCAGCCACTGCAACTCTTCTTTTTTTTTTTTTTTTTTTTTTTTCCTCCCTTAAATAGTGAAGAGTGAAATTCTTCGGAAAGAATAGGGGTAAGAATTCCCTCTAGATTGTAATTGTGCAATTAGTTTTCAAATTAGAAAGAAATTCAGGCTGCTGGCAGTCAGATCAGGTGTCATGCATGTCCCTTTTTCTTGGAAGTTCAGGGTTCATCACTGACTAGACATCATGAATCTTACAAGTCATCTACTTTCTAAGGTTATTGGCTTATAAATGTGCTCATGTGAAAAGGTGTGATTAAATATAGTCCATGCCCTGGGGCAATCAAGAGTACTCCTGGATGAAGGGAAAATCAAACTAATGGTGAACAAGCCCCAAGCAATTTCCTGGTATGTTGCTTAAAAACGGACGTGATTTTATTTCCTTTCTGAATATCAGGATAATTGCACGTTTCTGGAAGGTCTGATCCTAATAATGGAAAGATAAATATGAGTTCAGATCAGAATTTAAAAGTAACCACAGTTCAGTGCAAGATGCTGCAAACTTTAATTTGGCATCTTATAGAAAAAGTATGGAGACACCAATCCAGTTATTCCTAAGATTCAATATTGTGTCCTTCAGGATTAGTATTAGATCAAGGGGCTTTTTCTGAGCTTGGTTTTATTATGCCATCTATTTAATTCTGTTAAGAGTTACCCAAAAAGTGTATTATTCCTTCTGGATTTTTGGAATTATATGCAGTTTAAAATATCAAATATGTAATTATTATCATAATTAAAATAATTTCAATACAGGCAAATATAATTTTAAACACTTGATTTACAAATGCTTTTCCACTAAGAGATGGTGACTACAATAACTCAGTATGAGTCTCCAGAATCTACATAAAACATAGAAGAGGCTTCATTTTAGCTTGGAAAATTATTTTAAAAGAAAAAAAAAATGTTATGAAAGCTAAATGTTTGCAGAGGCAGAATGTTCTTGATGACTCAATGAGTAGAGTACTCGACAACTGCTACTCACTTTTCCAGTAATTATCTTTTTGGTGTATTTTTTGCTCTGTAGTGGTAGACAGTTTTCCCCAACTTTTTTAAACTGCTAATAATTACAGTTACTGCACTCTGGAGGTCAGCTGTGTATGAACCATAGAGAATCAAAGGAGCAAAAATGTTTTATTGCATGTATAACAAAAGCAAAGACTTCTGCAGCTGCCTCTGGACCTCTTTAGACCACAATGTCTGGGCCTATTGGTCATTTTTGTGGTAACAAAACTCTGACACCATGAGCAGCAGCATACGAAATATGCCAAAAGCAGCATTTTGAAAGCTGTACTTCACAATATTTAGCTGAAAAAAGTAGTAGATAGTCTTTGTTCCATTGGCCTTCAAAATGTTAACCTGGTATGAACCAAGGAAAAGCAATGTAGATCTTAAGATGCTGAAAAGTGGAGCTTTTGTCGGCTTTTTTGTTATTTTTTTATAAAAACAAATGGTAAATGTACATGATGCCAACTGCCACAAGTAACAATAATGTTGAGGGGTTTGTGTGGGGATTTTGATAATTTTTTTAAAAGTACCAAAGTTGGACCAAAGCAGTTTCTCTGTGTGGTGTTAACTACTGTTAATTACTGTTTGATATATAGAGTAATTAATGCAAGATCATTTCCTTCTTTTTCCTTCCACATTTTTGCTGGTTTTGTGTATCTGTGAATGTTTGGGTTGCGTTTTTTTTAAGTAATGATTTATAGACTGTAAGCTAGAGAAGACAGGTAATGTTATGAACTAGATTCTCTTCCTAGGCATAGAAAATCACTTCCCAATTGTCCCAAATAGTGAAATTGAGCCTCATAGCTCTCATCTCCAGTTAATCAATCTCTTTCCTACAATTTGAGGCCAGGCAGTGAACTCAGCTTCACTATGGCAGAAATGAGGCAGAGCTGTGGAGTGCCTGAAGTGACAAGGAGAAATGTCCTCCCTGCAAGCTCAGGCTGACTGTGCTCTCTGTCATGATATTGGCTGCAGCGTATGCTGCCTGTGCTTCAGTTTTAAAGATCCTTATTTTTAATATATTGATGGCTTGCTCAGAATCCTAGAAATCTTCTTCCTTAATTTTCTGTCCAGCTTGTCTAAATCATCCATGAAAGAGTTGTCTAATTGCTCTCAGAGGGTTCTCTTTTGGTAAACTGGTCCCACACCTCACTCTTTGTGCTGTTAGAAAGTTTTAATCTTGTGTCAACACTTAACTGTCCTTCCTGGCAATTTAAGCTCATTATTTCTCGCCCTGTTACAAAAGAAAATAAAAAAGAGAAAATACTCCCTTTTTTTTTTTTTTTCTAGCTACCTTTTTTATTTTTGTCTCAAATATCCCTCATATTTGAGTGCTTTGGTCACTTAACCTTTCCTTAGGGGCCACATTTGCATCTGCTGTGGTGGTGGCAATGAAAGCCTCTTTCACCATTGTTCCTTTAGTGCTTGTACGTGCTGCTGGCTCGCAGGTGCACAAAAACACTGTCAGGAAAGATTCAAGGCTGAATGGATGTGACGTGCTGACGTCAATGACCCAGGCTTCAAAACAACTTTATAACCTGGAGAAAACAGAACGAGTCTATAAAAGCTGTGGGAGTAAAATCTGTTGGTTTCTCAGCGCTGCATAATCCTTCCTCAAACACAGCCACCCCCCAGCAGCCCCACACAGCTTGCTCAGCCTCTGGCTACTCATTACACGTTCAGGCTTGACTCTTCCCTCAAGGAAGCAGACAAAATAATTGTGCTCAAAGCATCTCTTATTTCCTTGCTGGAAACCCTTTTGGATATATTTTCTCGTGCTTCTTCAAGGCAGCGACAGGCTTATTCTCTCTGGTGTAGGACAAATGAGCACACAGCCTGGTTGCTGCCTTCTTTTGGATGTCCTCTGGTGTCTTTATGTCCACCCCAATCTGGTGTGACTGAGAGTTTGTGACCATCTTGCACAAGGCACCTAGCCGAGACCTGGGAAAAAACAAAAGCTGTTGAGGAAGGGGTTTCCAGACCACCTAATTCTTACCAGCCACCTTTGTTTTTCCTTGAAGTGTGCTGTTTTACATTAATTTTAAACCTACATCCCTGGGGCCTGTCAATAAAAGGTGTGGACTGCCCCCACCCCTAGCCACAAATCCTCCTTTGTGCTGACTGTATCATCCGTGTGGTGAGCAAGATCATTGGACTGATCCAGGTGAAAATGCATTCAGCAACAAAACTAACAAAGAATTTTCTGTACAACCTCTGCTTTGCAGTGGGATGGCACCAGCACCACTGGAGGAATAAGAACAAATTGGGGCTGGCACAGGGCCAAGCATGCAGAGCAGCAGCCTAGGCTTAACTGAGGTTACTGACCAGCCTTGGAGGAATCTGACCTTTTCTTATCTCTTATTTCTCTATCTGTCTACATTTAATGATCTAGACAGATCATTAAATCTCAGCCTTGCCCTCTCTCAGCAGAGTTGTTCAGTGGTTTAGGCTTCTCCCTCCACCAGTGTGTGTGACCTGTGCTCTCAGTGCCACCATCCTCTCATCAGGCAGGATGTCACTTTATGTTGCCTATCCCAGCACACCTGCATCTGGTGCTGCTGTTTCAAATGTGTTTCTCCCCACAGCTCTGTTCCTAAAACTTGGTTTTATGGGTCATTTTATCCTAGCTTGTCCATGTCTTTGGAGCTCATAATTGAGGCAGGTCTTTAAAGCGAGATATAAAGGCTCAGGAGCAACAAAAGCAGCGGCTTGAGAAGGGGGCAGTTCCACATTTGTAATCTTTTTGGTCACCAGCACATGCACCAAACCAGTTCTGCTGAAGTGCCACATTTCAGCACAGGAAACACTGCACCCCTACAGCAGCCTGGGTGCCTTGCACAGGGCTGAAGTTTAGCCACAGAGGTTCATGCTTTGTTGAAGTTGGGTTTAACAGAGTGACCTTTCATAGGAGGGGTTACCAAGCAGCTGAGGTCACACTTGACTTTTCAGCACAGCACAAGATGGTCACAAGATGCTTGTTCCTTTTTGCATCTTTATTTCTGCAGCTGTGTGTTCTAGATGCTATAGGACTGACTTCCCAGGGCCAGGGAATTCTGTTAATGTTCCTGTGCTCCCTATCTAACGCAGTAACACATGATCTTTTTCACCCCTGCTTTCCAAATTGTTACATTTCACTAATCTCCTTCTGCTTGTGCTGGTAACAAAACAAACCCACTCTCAAGTCTGTCGCTGCATAATTTTTCTTATCAAAGTACTTTTCCCATAAAACTTTATGTTGAAATATTCAACAGCCCTGGGATAACATGTGACTTCCCCTCCTCAATTACTGCCTGCCAGAAGTTGGCTTCTCTATTTAAAATGAGACCTTTAGACCATTTGGGGTTTATCTACAATAAGCCCACAGATGAGGTTCCTTCTTGACCCTACAGCTGATTGTGAAACTGTCACAAGTAGAGAGTTATGCACTTCAAGAAGGCATAAATCACAGAGTTAATCATCATCAAACTGCGGAAATTAGGCAGGAATCAGTTAGAGGCACAAAACCAATCCAGCAGCCATTGCAGCTGCCCTTTTTGCAAATCCATCATTTGGAGAAAGATAAGCATCTAAGGAAAAACAAATGCCTCTTGCTTGAATGCACACAATTTCCAATGCAGAAGTGGTTGCCTTGAAATCCCAGCTCTAATTTAATTTGCTTTATTCAAAACGTTAATTAGAGGTGAGGGTGGAGGTGGGAAGTGGTTGTTTTGAGTTTTGGGGAGGGTTCTATTGGGCTTTTCAGCTGTCTTCAATTTGGACTTTCTTTGGGTTACTTAGAGGTTGTTTGTTTGGGTTTTTTGCTTTGTTTCCTTTTTTTATTTGCTGTTTTTCAAAAATCATACTTACAAAGTTCTCTGTCTGCCTGAACCAACAGAGATTATCACAAGAGAATGTTTTCCAGCCTTCTAAAAATCAATTAGATCTTGAACTGAGCGAGCAGAGAACTGGTCTCAGAGGCGATGTGCAAAATTCAAACCTGAGTTATCAGTTGTCAGCTGAAAGTCTAAATGTAAAACCTTCTTCACTCATTATTGGATCCCTTTATAGGAATGTCTGTCAAAAACTTTACTGCAGTTGTTACTTAAGAACAAGTGTAGTATTGCTCCAGACAAACAAAACTACAGGAAACAGGTCTTGGCACAAAAATTATTTGCTGCTTGACTGAAGTGGAGGCAGCTAAAGGAGTGGGAATCCAGTTTCACAGTGAAATAATAATAAAAAAACCAAGACAAAACTGCTTTTTGTTAGGGTTTGGTGGTTTTTGGTTTGTTAATTGAGATGGAGGATTTTTTTGGCCTCTGGGTTTTGAGGTTTTTTTCTAATGGGTTTGGAGCTTTTTTCCTTGGTTTTGTTTTTTTGTTGTTGTTGGTTGGTTTTTTAAGTATAGAGGAACAAAAGGAGGCTGGAAGAACAAGAGATCAGGAATAAAGCCTGCAACCTGTCTGCCTTATCCAGGGTCAGTGTCAGAATCAGCTGTTCTGTTGTCTTCTCTGGCATACTTGTAAAAACTTTTTTAAAAATAGTTAAATTTTATATAGAGCAATGTAGCCTGGAGAGGAGGGTTCGGATCCAATGTCCAAGGTGAATTTTCCACTGAAACTTGAGTGTGGGAGCATTTCCCAGTGAAGTCCAGTGGGTGTTAGCTGTTTACACGGGATAAAAGGTCTGCAGTAGGAGATAGAGAGCAGTACCCCCAGTAAGACTGATGATCACCTCAGCCTCGTGGTACACTGGTATCAAAGAAATTTTTGTGGATACATTGACTTTTGTCCAGGAAAAGGGGAAACTAAAACTTGCTCGTGTTAGGGAAATGCCTTATGCACTGAATTTCTCTGCTATTATTTTTCTTCTCTGTGCCTCTCATCCTGTCTCTGTGTTTTATCTAATTTGCCTTCTTGACTGGGAATTCCACTTTTTCTTGATGCAACTTGCTTTGTGCCTGGTACTGTTCCACAAAAAGTTTTTCTGTTCATACATCAAGAGTTTGTGACAAAACAATTTCATTAGAAACCCCTTGACCAAGCTGTAATTGGCACACTGCATCCCAGAGCTCTTCTGTACAAGAAGAGAGAATGCATATTGCTGTGCTCTGCTCCTGATGGTCCTCAGCTCTAATTAAAGATGCTTTGCCATCTGTGAAACAGTTCCAGCAAGAAATGTGAAAGCAACTCCAATTGTATTATAATCACTTCTAGCCTAAATGTTTCTTTAATGCTGGCCCTTTTGTCTAATTTGGGAATAAAATCCTCCCTGCAAAGAGTTTTGGGGTATGGCCCTTTCTGAAGTGTCTGGATTAGTGTTCTGTGTTGTTCAGGAAGTCAGATTAGATGACCACAGTGCTGCCTTCTGGTCACAGGTCCCGGTAAATGTTTATGATTTACCCTTTCCCTCACTCTTTTCTCCTACCACTTTCAAAGTGTGAAATCCAGGTATGACACTGTGGAAGGGTTCTGTCTGGAACATTTTTGTCATCCCCTTTTTTTGGATATGTTTTTCAGCTACCACTTCCTAGAAACTCTCTGGATAACAGGATGTGTAGTGCAAGTTCACTGTCCAGTAAGTATTTACTAAGCATTTATTATTTACTAAGGTGATATGGTTGTGGGGTTTTTTTTTTGTTTGAGAGTTTTTTAATCATAAACCTCCCAAAAAACTCAAAATAACAAACAAAAAGATCCCAAAATAGCTATATACCCAAAACCTTGATTTTGCCCTGCATAGGTTTGCCAGAGAGGTTTCTACCTTTGGCTTGCACTGACAATGATCTTATTTTCTGGCTGTACAATACATTGCAGGCAGAACTGAACAAGTAGATTAAAAAATTTGAAAGCACTTGTGACATCAAGGGATAGATTAAATCACCAAGACAATTGAATCATATTTTCAGTAGAAGATAACATTGCAAAATGATTAAATCCATAGGCCATTTTAACTGCCTTATGTCCTCTGCCTCAAAATATTGAGGTCAAAGTCCCCGAGGCCTCTGCTGCTCAGAATTTCACTTTGAATTAGCTGTCTAGGGCTATCAGGTCTCCCCTGGAAGTAGAACATAAAAAACCTTCAGTGTGAATCAAGGCTAAAACATGGAGTTCTTACAGACCTTTTTCAGTAGAAGCTGATCCAAAGCACTTGGTACAGCATGGATGGGTGATAACCCCAAGGTTATTTATAAGAAGTGCTATTTTGTTTTAGCTCAGACATTGTTATTCCTAATGGTTATTTAACTTGCTAGATTACGAGATTTCTGAGTACCTCTGATCCACTAGCACAGAAGTTTCTTCTTGTACCTGAGGAAAAAAACCATTCAACATAGGTCAGAACTGGAGCTACAGAGGAAAGATCAGACCTAAGGTGCTGCCATAGAGTCCCCAGGGAGACAGTGGAGAAGGGAAAAGGAGGTGGCTACTGCAGGATCGACCCTTTTGGAGATATTTCAGCAGGGCTTGTGTCCCTGCTCTTTACTTGGCTGGCAAAAAAAATGGTCTCCCAGAGTCACACCTAAAGGTTATTGTGCTGATTTGAACACTTGTAAACCTGTGTCCAGTTCCTTGCTTCATGTAAATGTTTCCTGTGCCCACAAGAATCCATCCACCTTCCCTGTTTGTCACTTCCCTTTTTATGATATGGAGATAAAGGCCTCTCCATTATCTCAGCATGAACTTAAAGAGTGGGAGATTCTGCCCTGGGATTTTTTTTTCTCTCAAGTTTTTCTGCTGACATAATAAATACCAGATACTCCTGGAGAGGGAGAAAAAGATTGTCTTTTAGAAAGTAAATGTAATTAGAAAAGTCTGCAGAGGAAATTATCTGATGGGTTTTTCCTTTCTTTGATTCCTCCTGATTCTCTGAAAATTATTTCTTTTTGAATCAGTTGTTAACTGGAATAGTATAATTGTTTTACAGAATTGTAAAACAATTGTTTTATGGAAGTTGTTTGTAGAGGCAGACTTTTTTTACAAAGTTTGTTTGTTTTACAAACAAGGCTTGTTTTACAGATGGGTCACCAGACCTTATTTATTATTTATTTTGCTATGACTCTAAGGGGTAACATCACACCTTGTGTCACTTTGACTTGGAAAGAGATGCATTAGAGAGTTCCATTCTGTTATTTGCAGAGTAAAGTAAAGTTCCCCTATCCTCACTAGAAAATCAAAATGTTTAGCACCTTAATGCTAGGCTCAGCAAGCTAAAATATCAACACATACTGTGAAACAAAATTCCAGGAGGTGATTGTGGTTGGTTCCTGTTGGAATAAATCCATGTATCCAAGAAAACACCGTAAAGGGGGACAGAGGCTGGGGTCTGGTGTGACCTGAAAGTAGAGGAGGCTGAAGCAATGCACCCCAGATGAGGTGTGTGCTGCAGGGCAGGATGCCTGGTTATTCATTGCCTGCAGCACTGCAGCACCCATGGGCCTGCAATGGGAATTTCTCTCAGAATCCAGGGTCATTGTTATATCTGGCCAGAATCTGCAGCTGAAGTATAAAGCCTTTGTCTTCACCTCTGTGATCAGACCTGTCCTGCGAATGCTCTGGTCATCTTTGGGTCAAAGGCTGATGACACACAAGCACCATATTTTCTTTGCCATTAAGGTGACTTTTCTAAAAACATTGAATATTCAGCATATTTAAACATGTATACACCCAGCTGCTTGTCTGTGCAATGAAAAATTAGTTTAGTGTTTTGATAAGTGATAGAAGAGCCTATATTCAAGCCTATATATTTCAAACCAAAATGACAAAATAACTTGGCATATTTTCTTAGCAGGATCACATGGTATTAAAATGTTTTATGGAGGAAAGTATTTTAAGCTATAAAATATTCTGTTTGGTTTTTTCTGCCTACTGAGATAACAACAGAATGTTTTGTCTACACATAACCAGTCTTCATTAGCTGCTGGAGATGTAATATTGATTCAAACTTCTTGGAACTTCAGCTCAAAAGAGAGATAATTTATAATGCCTTGGATGGGAAGTTTCCAAGAAAGGAAAGGGGATTTCTTGGTTTTCTTCTTTTCAATTTTTTAGGGTTGTTTCTGCTTAGAATATACTTCAAATTAGTATAGTATGCAATAATTAGTGTGCTACTTTCCTTTGAATTTATTTCCACCTATATGCTTAGATCTCTCATTTAAACTGTTGGTATTATTAACCACCAGCAATATAACTAGTTGTCTGTATTATGGTAAGATGTCAATGCCATTTATTAATATGATTTTGTTTCACTAGATGCTATATAAACAGGCTGAGGCAATTCATGGCTGAAGACTTCACAGTTTCAGTATCCTACAGAACAATATATTTTATTAAACAAGCAGATAAACATTACATAGGGACAGCAGATCTTTTTGATTTGATTCATTTAATTTGATTTGGTTTATTTAATTTGTTTAAATATTAAGTAAGTGGTGCTCAGTAAAAAATGGAAGGAGATTATTTGATTAGGAAAACCAGCAACAGGAGAGATGAGAAGGGAAGCTCTGGAGTGAATTTAACAGGATAAGAGAAAGGGAAACAAGTCAAGCAGGTGCTTGGGTGAAGTGTCAAAGAGAAAGTTGGGAGGAAATATATGGAATTAAAACTGTAGTAAAATTCCTGAACATGTCATAACACATGATATTACCAGTAGATATTGCGCTGGTCAGGCTCCAGATGTCTAGGGGATTAAATGTGAGGGACGAGACCAGCATAAAACAATCTTGACATCAGAAATCCAGGAGGAACTTAAATTCACTCCTCTTGTCCTGATGGCAACTGAGGTCCTTGGTATCTGCAATTTCCCCTGGCAAGGGAAGCTGTGCTCATCTGTTAGAGAGCAGATCTGTTTTCTGTCACATCTCATACTTCAGTGGTCGCTCTCCACGCCTCTTTAATCAAAACACAAGTCATAGCAACATGAAAACTAGATGTGTCCCATAGTGCTTCAATTATATATAGTCAGGGGCTACATGAATATTTGGAAAAATTAGTTGTTTCCCTGTACTTCTTATAGAGAGGAGATGTCAGTCTGGAGTCTGGTCTTTCACGTTGTTTTTTAATGAAGTTGAGCCCCTGCCATCTGCCAGCCATCCAAATTACTCAGGAAACTTCCATGCTGCCATTCACATAAATTGATACACGACTTAGATTTTATGCTAGATACTCACCTTGAGACATTTCTTCACTGATTCCAATGAGAATGTAAGTTATGTCTTGCTGTAGTCACTTCATCATCATTACTCTTTTAGAGCAAAAGCCTGAAGGAAAAACAGTAAAATACATTTCCTGTTGTAAACTTAAAATCTGGAGCCAGTACCTTAAAATGCAAGAACAAGCCATTAAAAACTGCCCACAAACATGAAACAACTGTTTTAATTTGTTGCCAAAATCAGTTTATCAGATTAAGATGGCTGACTGGCTTTCCTAACGTTTGTGCTGCAAACTTTTTCTGGTCTGTGATTTGCTGTGCGGGATGTCTTTGTGTCACTGGTTTTAAGAGCCTGACCTTTAGTTATGAGAAACAATTTTTTGTTCTAAAGAATAGAGCCCAAGGAAAGTAGAGCTTCATTTTCACTCTGCTACCTTTAATGTAAAAGCTGTTGGAGTGAGTCCAGAGGATGAGAGGGATGGAGCACCTCTGCTATGAGGACAGGCTGATGTAATTGAGATTGTTCAGCCTGGGGAATGGAAGACTTTGGGGAAACACTGGGGGGGGCTGCAAGAGAGCTGGAGAGGGATTTTCTCTTAGGGAACACATAGTGACAAGACAAGGGGGAACAGCTTCAAACTGACAGAGAGTGGGTTTAGACTGAATTTGAGGAAAAAATTCTTTACTGTGAGGGTGGTGAGATCCTGGCACAGGTTGCCCACAGAAGCTGTGGCTGCCACATCCCTGGAAGTGTCCAAGGCCAGGTTGGATGGGGTTTGAGCAACCTGGGATAGTGGCAAGTGTCCCTGCCCATGACAGGGGAGGTTGGAACTGGATGATCTTTAACATCCTTTCAAACCCAAACCATCCTGTGATTCTGCAGTTCTATGGTTTCTTCCCCAGAGAGCTGGAATCTTTAGTAATTGTTTAGCTACTCCTACAATGTTGTAAAAATGAGCTTATGTTTACAGAGGGCTTTGAGACTATGAGATTAAAGGTTCTGAATAAGTATAAAGTATAATTATTAGCTAGCGTTTAACAAGGTTTTATGATTATCACATTGCCTGTGTGAACAGTATTTACCTTAGAGTTAATACAGGGTGAGACCTGGGCATCCCTCACTACCTTTTTGGACTTCCACTGAATCTCATCTAGGAACATTTGAGATCTTTGTCTTCAGTTTGTTGCAGCTCAGTCCCAAATGAGGCTGCTTTGTTGATAAAACACTGTTTATTTAGATCTTGGAAACAGTCAGGAAAGAACCACTTGATTTCAACAGCTGCTTTTACAAGAGTGTCTTGGCAAGGAGTAGTCATTTATTTAACCATCAACACAGAATTAACAAGTGAAGGTACTCTTAAAAATTTCTTTAGGTTCTCAAAAGAAACACATGTTTAAAGGAAATCCTTGTCTGACATATCCATGTATATTGTAACACACACTAAAACCTATTTCTGGATGAAGTCAGCAATTCAAGGGTTTCTGAGGAGTTTTGCAGTAGTAGGGGATTTACTTCCTCCTTGGTGTTGGTATGTGACAACCTCAGGACAGGCCATATGGCACATCACTGACAGTGGTCAAGCTATAAATACTTTGCTTGAGGATTTTTGTTTGTGGTTCTCGGTGCTCCAGTTATCATTGTGGATGCAATTCATACACATATTTCAAAAGAAGTTATTTAAGGCAATAAAACTGATCAAGTAACAGAGGTACACTTTCAATGACATGAATATTGTGATTTCCATGTGCACATTGACCTCTCTATACTCATCTTACACTGTAAGTTGTTGCTCACTGTATTTATTTAAGATTTGTGTAGTAGTTTTGATGGTGATAAGAACTCAAATAGCTTTCTGGTCCTTGTCAGAATGGACACTCAGAAATTTCTGCTTAAATATCTGTAAGTTCATTCGAACTTCTCTATAAACTGCATAAGCTGTTTTTTACCTCATTACTTAAAGAGAAGAAGAGTTCTGTTTTAACTCAGCTGCACAGTGGTTAAAGAGGAAAAAAATGTAAAGAGAAAAACAAAAGGGATAATTTAAAAGCTTATAGAGTCAAAGAGAATTTGCTAGCTTTCATTATTTCACAGTACTTACCATGAAGGTCAGCATGTATCTTCCTCTTTGTTTGAAACCTGTCCAATTTCCATTCAGATGCAGCTGCTTCAAACGCCTTTTGTTCATACACAGGTTTGAGCAACTCCAGAATATTGTAGAAGAGAAGGGAGTGGGGGGATGAGAGGAACATCTTGACAAACCTGAAGGCCTTGTCATGGCTTGTCACAAAGCTAAAGGTGTATTCCTGTGAAGGTCATCCCGAGGATGGGCAGAGCAGCAGTGTTTTCCTCTGGCTAACACTGCCCAGAAGAGCTGTAAATAGAACCTTTTCTCTCCCTGGTGCCAGCTAGATGCTAGATTTGTGACCATGGCATTTACAATCCAGCTCTGCTCAAACAGCTCCTGTGCCAAACAGTAGGCAAAAAGAGCAAGGAAGCGTCTCCAGATCTCAGCACGGGGGATGGAGAAAAGCCGATGATGAATTCATTACAGGCACAGAGTATTTGTGGCTGAAGTAAATATTTCTCCCTGTTCAGATCCCTTTCTATCTTCTTTGATAAATGAACTGGCATCAATGGACTTATTACAAAGCCTTTATGCTTTGGCTTTACTTGATCCAGATGTATTGACAAAGGGAAGATATGTATTTTTCACTCCACCAAAGACCTATTAATCACAGCTTTGTCTGTGTAAGCTCTCAGGATCCAGGTCAAAAACACCAATAATTTTTTAAAAAGTGTTTTCCCTTTACCACGTTGCCTTAAAATCTGCAATTTAGTGCTCTGTCCAAGAGAATAAAACTTCAGCAGATAACACACAGGGCAAAGAATGCACAGCACTGGACAAAGGCAGCTGACTTTCCAGCCCACCTGTCATGTCTTTGCTGAACTGGAGACACCAAATCAATAGTGTATTAGGGTGGAGGGTTTTTCTGGGGAGTGAGAGTCAGGTTTTTTGAGTTTTGTACATTTGGGGCTTTTTTTTTTTTTCCCAGGGGTTATTTATATTGTAAGACGATTTCTATCTTTCCTTGATTAGAGAAAAAAGAAAGGCAAACCAAAAATACCCCAACTTGTTTTATGCAGGTGTTCATCTGTGCATATGACTGGTTTTTCGTGGCCACTGGGAGTGTTGTGTGAGAGACGTTGATACTCTTGCAAGCTGCCAGCCCAAAGGAGAGAGAGGGAACAGCAGAAAAAATAGCAAATGGAAGGGAAACTCAAAGTTAGAGTAGAGCAAAAGAGTCAATAAACAGCACTTCCAAACTAGCAAACATCTGTCTGTTACCAAAGCTCTGCCGCAATAGCGTTTTCAGAGGAGAAAGCAAGAAGGCCAAGCTAGAGATCTATCAATTGAGTTTATCCAGCCTTTAAAGCGTTAAAACCATTCCATTTACAAGCTCAAAACCAAGACAGCATTTTTCCCAGACCTGTGTATTCAGCTAGTCTTGAGCAGTGCTCTTTGTCATGTATATGGGTTATGATGGCTTGCACTTGTTTTTGGCTTTGCTCTTGCTTCCACCCGTGCTGCTTTATGATTTTTAAATTGGCATCAAGTATTGCACTTAGCTTTAAAATAAACAAAAAAAATGTATATCAACAAACAAAAATAAGCAAAGTTTATCTTGGTTTCACTGAGTGTTGGCTTTGTAGGACCAGCAAAAGAAAGCATGATGTATTTGAAACCATCCACGGGTGATGCAGAGTGTACATGACAGATGTGCTAAATAAATTGATGCTGTCTTGTATAAAGCTAAAGTTACCTTCTGTTTGAGATGTAAGTGGCTTGTTAACACCTCAGAGAGAGACATAGCCTGCATGCCCTGGAAGCAGGAGAGTTGCAATTGTGAACAAGCTGTTTTGCCTCCAGGAGTGGAAGGTCGGGAGGAAGGAGCTATAGACAGTTTTATTTTTATGAAAGTTTTTGATCACAGATCTAAAAACAATCTGAATTCTTTGAGGGCAGTAATTTAGGACTTTGAGGGAAATATTCCTGCCTATCTAAATACTGATTTTATATCACAAAACACAAAGTTGCAATCTTGTTCTGGTTCCAAAGTAATTTCAAACCCTTTCTGATTCTGTCAAACCTTTTTGGCTTCTGCCTCTTGGCATGGCTGTAGCAGTTTCTCTGAGCTGTTGGCATTTGGGGGAACTGCTATTATACCCTAAAATGTTTTGGTGGGTTTCTGTTTGGTGTTGGGAGGGGAGGCAGGGGTGAGAGGGCATAACTATTTTCGTTTCTTTCTGTGCAGTGAAACAGGCTCCTGTTTCCCATGGGCTGGAGAGCTGTACAAGGGTGGGAGAGCCTTGCTTTCAGGGTAGTGAAGTTGCACTTACAGCCACAGCCCTTTAATGAAAGACAGGAGGTGATAATGGAGTGAGTCACCCAGCCCACAGTGTGTGGAGCCTGGGTACAGCATGTTCCTGAAGTTCCATAAAAGCCACTAATTCCTGCCCCCAGGGGCACACTGTGGTGGATTACATTGTTCTCAGCACCTTCTGAGTTTTCCCTGTGGTACCATAGCTTTAGTCCTAAGCCATATCTTATGTAGAAAGTACCACTAATCAGGTCTTCCAATATTTGGGGGGTTTTGTTTCTTGGATTTTTTTTCCGGGGGAGTTGTTTGTTGTTGTTTTTAAATTTCTCTAATGCACCTGTCTAGGAACAGCAGGATAGTGGTGAGTGGTCTGTGTTTAAAACTCTGCAAAATGTTTTAGGAGCTTTAGAGTGAAAGGCAATGTTCATAAAGATCATTGAAAGAAACTTTAATAATAGACATTTAACAAGTTCAGGGCAAATTTAATGCTGCTGTAGTGTGCCTCTAAACTGGCAGGAGGTGTTCTTGAAGTAGGTGATTATTTGGCTTTGATGATTATTTATTGTTTATTTGGAAGTGGGGAATTTTTCTTTGATTTTTTCAGTGTGTTCTTTGGTAGGGGATGTTGTATTGTTGTATGCTCAGGTATTTGTGTCAGGAGACAGTATTTTTTTCAGTTTTCATTTAGAGGACTGGAAATACAAGCAAGTCAGAAGGCAAAGAGCAGTGCTTGAGTGTATCTTTGATTTCCGTGCCCCTCATCCACTTAAGGAACTTTTTGTTCTCTATTTAAGGTTTTTTCTTAAGATTAAAAAAAAAAAAAAGCTACTAATTTTTTTTTTATCAAAAGGCTTCTTGGAGAGCCATGCTAAGAGTCTATGAGCAGTTTCTGGATGACTCACTACCAGAAGTTACTTGTACAGAGAGGCAGTGAAGGGGAAAAGTGATCAACACTTGTGCCCATTTTTCTAAATCATTTGTTAGGTGACAGAGATTGCTAGGCTTGACCAAAGAGAAATTTCTCTGCAAATACAGGACTAAGTTCTGTATTAAAATAGGCTGGTGTAAATCTCTGGAAAAGCTGCTGCTGTCCAACAGCACCAATAAGCTACACTTCATATGGCCTTACACACAGTTTACAATAGCAGACACCTTTGGACAAACAATCTATGCTTCAAACTTTACACTTGTGTATCTCTCTTGTAAATTGTTTGTAAAAGATGCTGGTTTAACTAAGATACCTTATGTAAATTAAGCAAAGGATTGCTCTGCAGTTGTGTAGCCTTAACTGGCACAAAAGCTACCGAAAAACCAACACAACTACTAAACTATTGTCCAGATTATCAGTCTCCCCAAGAGAAGATTGTGTCAATTTGTTAATTGCTTTTAATTTTTTTACAGGAAAGACAGATTCTTTTAAGCATGTCAAAGAAGTGATTTGTTGAAATGATTATTGTGCTCATGCTTATCTGAAGGATATAATGTAATTCGCCTAAGTATGAGTATGTAACAAATAACATTCTCATCTATCACTGCTGTGCAGTATGCCCAAACTAACTGTGAGAGCCATCAATTTTAATTGTTTGGTCTCTCAGCCTTAATTTTCTACCAGATGGGTTTTCTGTGCTGTTTTAAGATGGGCTTACAGCCAGGTGTTGGACACAGAAAGCCACAATGGTTTCTCCTTCATAAATGGTAGCTACAGATGTGATTCCACCCTATCAATTTAGAATAGTTAGATCCCAGCTCTCATTTTCCAAAGAAAACTTGGAATTGTGTGAGAAACCAGTGTGGCAGAGCCATAACCATGAGTTCCATCTTGCTGTACTGTGTGGCTAATGGCAACTCCTAGTCTGAGGCACCACATTCCCTTCTGCCTGATCTGTGTGCTTTTACTGATGGCAACGGATATTGATAATCTTCATTCAGCATTTTAACTTGGCCTTGGGAATAGGTGGAAAGCTGGCAGCAGGTAGTGGAGGAGGACAGAGGCACCTGGCCCCTCCTGACTGCACAATTAGGGCTTTGAGGGCAGATGTAAAACAGAGTTGTGTGTGTGAAGTCACTCCATCAGCAAAGCAGCTAGAGATGCAGCAGACCTGGAGGTTCTAAGAGGCATTCCATTAAACTTTCCACCCATCAAGGTGCTCCTCTTCCACAGTAGGTGGCAGTGGGGAGAGGGTGTGGTCAATAACTTGGTTTTGAAAGAGTAGGCTCGGCGTGTCTTGCACAAATGTAATGAGATCACAAGGTCCAGCACAGTGCCTAAAGCATCTGTAAGAAGAGGCAAGTGTTGGGTTGGCTGAAATAATTGCTCTGCTTGGCACTATATATCCTAACTCTCCCAAATCTTCTTTCAACTTCTCTAGAAAGAGCTGTCTGTCTGCTTTTTGTTCCAAAGAGCCTCCTGGTATCCCTTTTATCCCACATGCTTTTACACTTCCATCAGACACCCTCGCTAAGCTTCTTCATGCTGGTGCCATCTCTCAGTGCCATCAATGGTCACTCTGCCCATGATCTTTCTGGGTTTTAGCTCTGACAGCCTTCATATATGAGAGTGCACAGCCACCAAGTGGTGTTTGGGATTTGAGAAGGGAATAGGAAGCAGCTCTGCATCTTTTTGGAAGAAATTGCCTTCTGGAAGACTCTGCCTGCCAAGGCTTGAGTTCTCCTCGTGCTTGGCCCAGGGCAGACACAACATTCTGCCTGCAACTCTCTGAGCAGCCAAGGCCAAAATGCTTCTTTGTAAAGAGTGTGTTTACTTTATAAACCTAAGACACTTGAAAAACTTGGTTTTAATCAATAAGATAAAAGTCAGCTAGATGTTTTAGGGGATAGAAGGATGGTTTACTTTATCCTACCTCTAAATGTTAAGGTTAGTTGCTAGAGCAAAGACAGTGCAGAAATTAATGGAGTGTATATATAAAACGGGAATGGTGTCAGAGCCAATTTTCTTAAGCATTGTGAGTACTGCTGACGTAAAACAAAATAATATTTTTTCATTGTTGTGCTCTTATGAGTGCCTGTGAACTCGTCGGAAAGTCAGAGATGAAGTCTATGGTATTTTTTGGAAGGTTTGTACAAGGAATAGGTGCAGATGGTAATTTTCATGTTTATAAATCACTTCAATAGTCTTGACCCGGAGAAGTTTATTGAATCTAGTGTTATCTTTCGTGTAAAATAGCGTGCCTGTAGTCTACAGCTTTTAAGGATCTATTTTTTCCCTCCACTGTATGTTGTAGAATTCTATCCTTTCCTAATATGGTGTTTGAGAGATATTTTAAAAATAAATCATATTGACATTTGGGTTTAATTATAAATTTCAAAGATAGGAACACATAGTTTATACAATATTTCAGCATGATGTTCATCTAAGCAGTACACAATGAAAACCTTTTATTAAATTTACTTTATTCAAGGAGACCAAACACTTAGGGGTTTGGGAATTTGTATATTGATATGGAGAGAGAGCAAAACAGTTGTCTGCTCAAATCAACAACTGACTCTTCTGCACGGAATAAACCTGTGGGATTGTCATAAGTTACTCAAGCCATGGAGTGAATGCAAATGAGCTTTTCTTCATCATTTATTAGAAGGTTTTGTGAAAGAAAAACTACTGAGAGTAGTTGTAACACTGCTGGGCTTCAAGGCAGCCAAAGCATGGGGGCTGTATCAGCAGCATGGCTGTGCTTCCTTCCCTTTATCTGGGATGGTAAAGCCAAGTCTGGAGTCCAGTTTGGGGCTCCTCGGTACCTGGACTGGGGATATGGACCTTCTGGAGTGATCCAATGCAGGGTTTGGAGGATTTGGATCTGAAGGTGCTGGATGGATGATGAGCAGCCGAGAGCTGGATTTGCCTGATGGGATAGTGAAGAGAAGAGGAAGCCATGCTCTTTTTGCAGGGGTGAGTGATGGAAGGGTAGAAATAATGAGCCCAATAATGCAAGAATGTTGGAAGCTCCAATTTGGCATAAGAAGAAATTTTTTAGGGATGGTTAGACATTGCTACAGGGACCTGTAGAGGTTATAAAGTCTCCATTCCTGGCAATAGACAAAACTTAATAGAACAAAGGCTTGAGTAATCTGCTGCAACTTTGAGCAGTAGATTGGGTTTAGGTGGCCATTCCTTCCCAGCTGCATGATTTTCTGCTTTTCAGCAAGCAATGAAAGAAAAATGAAAAGCAACAACTAATGCTAAGATCATTAAGAGTTTACAAAGACCAATTAGTGGATGACATTGATGATTTTAACAGCAATATATTTCTGGTTTTGCATTGAAGAGTGTGCCTCCCAAAAATTGAGTGAGGACTACAGTGAGCTGGTGCTTGTCCAGGGTACCCTACAAATACTGTACAATTCAGCATGTTCCTGATGCTCAAAATTCTTAAGTCAAAGACTTAAGGCTTAATTCTTAAGTCAAAATTCTTAAATATATTTTGCTTACCAGCCATCCATTAAAACATTTTTGTTTTATTGTAGATATTTCTCCCACCTTCTCAAGTTCCTTTACACTTCAAATTTTTCATCCTTTCATAGGCTGGCACCCCCTTTTTATAATGTTGTATACTCTGAGCACACTCCTTTATGCAAAAGATTGTGACAGATTCAATGAAAATTTTCTTTAAGTCTATCAAAATGATCTATAAGACCCTTGTGTCATATGTCCCAAAATATACTGACATATGGGAATCTTCCAAAGCTATAGTCTCCAGGGTAGCTTTAATGACTTCTTGGATGTAATCCAATGTCTTTCAGGACTCTGAAGGCTATTTTGTCTTCCTAATGTTACTGCTTCTAATATTTAGCAACAGTTCAGAACTTAAAATACGAGGAATAAAAATATCCAAAAGGGAGAAGAAAAATGGAAATGGTGCAATAACATATTCCATCACCACTTTCTTGGAAGAAACTGATGAGACTGAGGAAGCAAGCTGGATGAGGTGGAACAGCTGGAAGTGTAGGTATAGAATTCCATTCTCGTGGAGGGAGGATCTGTCTGCTGAAATTAGGAAGAAAATACACGGGAAGGAAAAACATGTAGAAAATGAAGAATACTAGCCTGACCATGGAAGCTGGGCGAAGTTTTAGCTACCTCCTATCTCACTGGTCCTTTGGAAGGAATACATTACACTGCCAAGAGCCACTTTAAAATCCATAAAACATAAGTAAAACTGTCAAGCCCACTTCTTCCGCTTCTGTCTGTTCTGTATGAAGCGAGGAAAAAACACATTTGTTTTTAAAACACTCACTTGCTTCCTTTGTTGCTCAGATGTTTTTGCTGTAGCTGAGCAGCTCTGCTGCTGTTATAGTTCTGTGAGTTTCAGTTTCCGGAGTGGAAAACCCTAACAGAATAGTCAGGACAAACTCCTTTGGGTTGACTGCAGCAAGCTTTGTACAGTCCAGCTTCAGACTGGTTTCAGACCCAAAAGTATTGTTTAGTACTGTTTAAAGGACTCTGCATTTCCTCCATCTGGAAAGCTGCAATAACTTGAGCCTTCCTTCCTTTCTCTCCCTTTCTCTCTCTCCCTCTCTCTTTTTTTTTTTTTTTTTTTTTTTTTAAATGGTTTCCTACACACACACTTCTTGATATAATTCCCATGTTTAGGAATGCAAGGTCTGTTGAAGCTGCACTCTTTTCTCTTGCAAAGCACAGCCTCCACTCCTCTCCCTGATGCTGTACACACACTGAGCACCGTTGGGCTTTTGCAAGCACAAAAGAGCCATGAGAGTAGCAGAGTTGAGACCAGGATCCTCTGCAGAGTTTCCCCAGGACAGATACTCGACTAAAACTGTGAATTACTGCAGTTCTTAAAATCATAGAATGCTGAGTCAACTGACATGGCTGTTCATGAACCCAGCGGGGGCAGATTTCAGTTTCTGTGAGGTTTTTGCCTTTCTGTATCAGTGCAGTTAAGCTTCTATATTATAGGAAAATCTCTTACCCTTAATGCACCATTTTTTCAAAAACAGGCAAGGAGATTTTTTTTTTCTTCAGGAAGCTGTTTGCAGATCTGCATTCCCAGGCCTTTGACTTGCATGGGATATCTGTTGCATGTAAATTACAGAGCAGCTGCCTGAATTCCCACTGGTTGGTTTCTCTGCATATCTTGTTAAGGACAGAGGAAACACAAAATTAATTGTTAATCTAATTAAATGAATTAAATTCTAAGCAGTCTAATTAAATACTTATTAGTCAAATAACAATGCTGCTAATACTTCTGGTTGCAATTATATGTAGTTAATGTACAAGCAAACTTATTTATCTTTTTCTTGCATGCCACCTTTACCCTTTCACTGCCCCTCTGGGTCCAAGGCTTAAAGGTTTCAGTTTGGCAAAGGTACAGGGCTTGGCAAGTGATTAGCATCCCAAACCTTTTACCAGGAGGAAGATGAGGAAGGAAGTTGTGGTTTCTTCCCTTTTCTTCCAGTTTCCATTTAATGTTTGTCAACATGCTCTATACCTTTTTCTTTACTTCATTGATCTTCAGGTTTCATGTTGCATTCAAATTTACCACATCTGTTCTATGTGTATTGAGTACTTGTTCTTTTTTTTAACCCCTAAAATAATGTTTGCCCAGTCCTTTAACTGGCTGTGGCAAAGTGGTTTATAGCCCTGGAATCATCCTGTACCCTTGCTCCTTTTGCCCTGTGCCTGGCACACTTGCTTGCTGCAACAGATTCAAGATCATTTTAGCCAGAGGCTTCTTCTCTATATTTCCATCTAGGAATACTGAAGGGAAACCATTTCATTTTCGTACGATAGGCACGGCCATACACTTCAGTGTAGTAGATTCTGTGTCTTTGGCATGCCTGCAGGGAGAGGTGAAGGTAAAGAAGATGCCCAAGTGGCGTCTGTGAAGTAATACCTCATTCCTCCCTTCTTCATGGAGATGTGAAAGTAAGGCAGCCTTTATTTTTTTCTCTTTTTTCCCACACTTTTACTTTTTCTGTGATGTCGCTATTCACAAAATCTGTGTTCCAAAAGCTATAAAGTGCTTTCTGATAGGAGAGTGGACTTCAAAGAGGATTCTTCTGGACTCCTTAGGATTTGCAAAGGAAATATTTGGAACAGATTGTAAGTTTAGAACAGCTAGTGGAGCTATCAAAATTGCCTCTACATTTGCTTCTTAAGTAAAAACCTTTTTAAGAAAGGTACTTATTAATGTTTATATATCTTCCACTGTTACAGATGATGAACTGTCCTTCCCTATGACACAAGGTTAGCTTCTCTCAGAAAAAAATATTCATTATTATGATTAATATGATCAATTTTTTTTTATGGAAACAGTCAAAAGGTTATGTTGAATCATGACAGAGGTGGATATGACCCTTCTTTTACTTAGCTTGACTTATACCCTCCATATACAAGCAGGATCCAATTCATAAACCAGGCAGTGGTATCAAGGTGCTGTTATGCTGGGCCAGCCTAGGCCAAGCACTCATGCCTTGCAATTGTCAAAGTGGATTTTTATCCTGTTTCTACCTGGTTTGCTTTCAATGTTTTAAAATTTGCCTTTTAATCTATATGCTGTCATAATGACAGCAACCTGGAAAGCAGCAGCATTTCACCTGGATTCTTCCAGGTGCTAGAAAACTCATGCAGTTTTCTTAGTCTACTGTTTATGGAGCCACTTTGAAATAAGAATTTTCTAAGAATGCATCCAAGAATGATTCTTTTTATGAAACATATTTATCAGGAGCCTGAAAATTACTTCTCTTGAGGTGTAAGTCAGCCAGCAGAGAGGCAATTGTGTGAAGATATAAAGAACAGATACCTGTCTGTACCTGGTGCTGTGACTTAACAGAAAAAGATGGCTCTGCTAAGGAATTTCTGTGTAAAAAATAATTTATAGGATTGAAGGAATAACATACTTCATGTTTTGAAACTACATCATCTAGACAAAGGATAGGAAATTTGGGAAATTGTGTGCATGTTCAAATCAGTGTCACGTAGCTTTTATTAGTAGTATGAGACTGGCATGTGACAGGTTATGAGGTAGGAGAGAGCACTGAAAGACCTTTTGAGTGGTAACTTCAAACAGTCTCTTTACTCTCTGGTTATCAGCCCACTTAGGTGTTTTATAAATAGCAGAGATTGTCAGATACTTTCAATAGGAAAGAGCAAGGGCAGGATAGGGAAGTAATAAGTTATATGAGATACCAATCGTATTTCCATCAACAGAAAATGACTCATGATTCATAAAAGCCTTCTTTATACTAGAATACCTTGTTTAGAATTTTGTTTAAAAATTAAACAGAATGCCTAGCATTTCAGCAGCTTTAACTTCCTGCCTCGATTTCTAATGGACATTCTATAAATAAAACATATATTTCAAAGCTTGAATTCTGCTCAGAAGAGCCTTTGGGCAGTTTTGGTGGGATATTGTTTTTCAGTACAGTCATATTCATTTGCCAGCTGAACAATGCTTTTGCAAGCAAAGCAATGAGTAAGAAGTGTGCTTTGAGCTGGCAAGTCAGAATAAGGCACCTTATGAAAACAAACATGCTAAAGAAAAAGCTCTCTGCAAAATGCAAATCTAAATTGATGCCAAGATTGCTGTTCTGAATAGCAGTGTACAGCAGCACAGTGAGATTTCAGTCAATTCACCACCTGTGAGTAATCCTCTAAATAAAGGTGTGAATTTCACAGTAAATCCTTCTGCAAGGCTTTCTAAGACCTGAGCATTAGCAAGGAAATGTACAGTGCACAATTCAATATGATTTATGGGGAAGAAGAAAGGGTAGAAGATAATCCCTCTGCCACTTTCTTGTCACATAGACTACTTGCACGTATTTGCATAAAAGAACCAGTTTCTTTTCTGGTGCATTTGACTCCATAATCCAGAGTAAATCACAGGCACTGGAGGGCAGGCCTTAACTAGACACTGGAGAAAAGGAAAGCCCTCTCTGGAAAAGCCTTCCAACCATTTATTACTAAATTCTGGTGTCAGGGCTGGAGGCTCACAATATTTCAGGAGTAGCAGAGCCACACTGAAGCCAAGAGAGGCAGAAGGTGGACAGGACACATCATGCAGTGATTGCTGACAGACTGTTTCAGCACAGTGACAGAAGACCACAACCTGGTGATATTTCTCTATTTGACACCTGTATTGATACATAAGTGCTTTACTATTTGCTTTTTAAAGCTTAATTTAGCCAGAACAAAGCATAAGAGCTGGTGTCTCCCACCTTTTATAATGGCTGTACCTGCACCAGGTACTCCCTGGCCAAGTGGCTTATTCAGTTCATGTCAGCTCTCATCCTTCCCCATGTGCCAGTGCTCAGGCTCCCCCAGACTAGGTGGCTGCCTGCAGGCTGTGACCATGAGCATGAGCTTTCCCCTGAACCAGGGCCAAGCCCTGACTGGGAGGGTAAGCCTTCGAGGGAGCCAGAACTGTGCCAGGGAACATGCCAAGAGCAAGGAGGTAAAGATGACTGTGGCCCAGCTCTCAGCCTGTGTCCTGGCCTTATTCTGTTTACTGGAATAGACAGAGCACACAGCCAAAGAGGTCAGGAAGAGAGCAGAGCACTGAATGTTTTTAGCACACTGGGGACATTTGCCCTGCTGGCCTTGGCAATGTTTTCTCATGCACCACTTCTGTGCATATGCTCATTCCCTTCCCTGCCTTGCTTTCCCCTCCTTTCCCTGCCTGCTTCCTACCTTTTCATGTATGTCTGAGTCAGATGGTCCAGCAAAAAGTCTGCAATGATATTCCCTCTTTATTGGATCCTGTAGAGATTAAAATAATTTCTTGAGTTTTAATCTGCTTTATGAAGGCCCAGCACTTCTGATCCAGAAGCCCCACTCAAACTTGGAAAGGAGGACTAAGGCTCTACCACCCTTTAAAAAAAAAAGCATATTCCCAGGAATGTACAGGACTGCAAAAGGCTGCTTGCTGCCCTGCCAAGGAGCCTGCAATAGTGCCTGTACTGCTGTGAACTGCTGCAGAAATCACGTAGTTTAATTTTTGAGTTGGTTTGATTCCAAGGGAATACAGAGCTCTAATCCAGGCCACCCTGAGTTGCACATCACTGACTTGCCCACTCACTCTCCCTCTGGGGTACAAACAAAAGTGTGGGCAGAAGTAGAGAACCTTGTTAAAGCGGAATAAATACTATCACAAGTAATAATACCAGAACTGAGTAGTTTCTCCAGCTAATGTGGCAGCAATGTGTGTAGTGATGTCATCAGAGAAAAGGCAGTGGTAGAAAGGATGGGTCTACTGTATGGATGACTAAGGTGAATTCTCTCTGGTTTATACAGGTGAGTTAACAAAGTGGAAGAAAAACAATGTTCCCCCACTTGTGTATGAGTTTGTGTCCTGCTGCCTTCCAGCAAGCCTAGAGCTCCCCAGTGACAGAAGCACTTTTTTTTTTTTTTTTTAAATACAGTGTAGGCTATATAATCACTGAAGTGTTTCAAAACTTACCCAACACTAGTTTTGTCTCTTTGTGATGGTGGAAACCTGGTGGAGTAGTGAGAATTGCTTTTAGAGTGTCCTGAGACAAACCTTGAAATCTGAGAATGAAGCTTGATTTGGGCCACCAGTCCTCTGGGCACAGATTGGTTTAGCCATGCAGCCCATGAACATCAATTGGAGGAACTGTCAGTGAAGGGTGTGCATGCTTGGAGGTTATTTCAGTTCTTTTTACAGTTTACAGAAGAATTAACCAAAAAGAAGTGGTCTTCTTAAGAGAATGCAGTGATGACTTGACTTTACCAGTCAAAATCCAGGACAGGGATCTGAAAAGGCAGAAAACATCCCCAGAAACATGGATATAAAACTATGCAAGAGGGAGGAGTTGTGCAACTCCAGGCTCCAACACAGGAGAGCTGACTCTGCTTTTACAGTGGGATCAAGGACAAATTGTCTACTGGCTTTGAATCAAACACTGACTCCAAACTAAGATAATGGGAAAATTTCCTTTTTATTTGACTTTATATTTTTAAAGTGTTTTTTATCTTGCTCATTTAAAAGTCTGTGCCTCTGTTCTAAGAAGGATTTTTTCCAGGATCAGAGATGTCGTGCATTCCTCAAGTGCAATTCATTCCCAATAAAACGCTCTATGTTCCATATCAGCCATTAATGTTTCCAGATTGTAAACCTGACAGGTTTAACAGATTTATTCTTGTTTTCTATTAGTGTGAAGCTAAGATTTTGAGGTTAACATTTAGCATGCTGTGCAGAATGAGGAGCTCTTTCTGTGTCCATGATAAAACTACACTGGCAAAATAAACCAGGAAAAGCAACTCTTTCCTGAAGTGACTGAGGCCTGAGCAGTTGTGGTTTTGACAATCAATGCAAGAAATAAAGATACAAAATATAAAATATTTATATAAAATATAACTTCTTAATTAAATTTGGGGTAGTTTGTTTTTAAATTGTCCAGGAACAAAATCCAGTTCTGAGTGGGGAAAAATTAAATCCTTTCAGTTGCCTGATGAGAAGCTCTGGTTGTACCTATTTAGGCATTAGCTAAATGTCCCTTGAACGACAAGGGGAGTTTTTTGTTTGCATGTTTAATTTCTGCTTAGTACTCAAGACTGGTTTAAGTATTTACAGTAAGTTGTGTTTGGATTCTCAGTGGATAAACAAGCTGGGTTTTTATTTAAAGCTTATGTCTATAAAGCAAACACAAAATCTGATTCATTGTTCCAGTATGGGAAAAATACAACTTACTATGAAAAGTCACACTAAGGGATTGATCTATTTATTTATATATTTTATTTAAACCATAGACTCACAGAATAGTTTGGATTAGAAGGGACCTTAAAGATCATCTGGTTCCAACATCCTTGTGCTTCCAGTAGACTAAGCTGATCTACAAACATGCAAAGGAACCTATAACTAAAAATGCATTTTCTATAACACAAAAAAAGTGGTTATCTGATACTGGGAGCATGTAAAAGAGCCTTTCAAAAAAGTAAGAATTTGACTTAAGTTTCAATGTTAATTTAGAGCACTTCATTCCACCTCCCCAGGCATAACTAGAGATGTGGAAAAGAAGTGGCAATGTGAATAGACATGAGTTAAGGAATTAAAATAATTTTGCAATAAAATTCTGTAGCCAAACTGACTTTTGTTGATGGAAATAATTTGGTAGAGAGCTTCAAAACAGTGAGGTGAATCCAAATGGTCTCACATTTGGATCCCAAGATTGCAGTTTGGCTTCAGGTCTAACATTGGAGCCAGCAGGAATGTCCCGCACTCAAACAGAGGGCCACAGCAGGACCTCTTTTCACCACTCTAGCTTAAATCTTTATTTCCATCAATAAAAAAATTGTTCTTGCTTAAAGACTATTGGCTTAGCCAGATAAGATCAAACAAGACTATATTTATCTGGCTGAGAGTTGATAATGTTTGTCTTATGCTTTGAGGTGATCCTGTGTCAGCAAAATATGGTAATTTTATTTTCTTCCCAGAAAGTCTATAGCATGTTTTTGTGTTCATCTCAGCAGATTGTGTTTAATTGGGTTCAGCACTGCCATAAGCTGACAGTACAGATTTCTGGTCTGGTGCCAGTTAATCCTCACTGCAGACGTATCTCAGGACTCTTGCAGGCCATGGAGCTGCTACCATGCAATATATTTGTGTTCCTGGTGGAACAAGTAAGCTGCAGGTTTGGGTGTGTTGGATTACTTGTCATGGTTCAAAGGTCAATTCATGGAGAAACACCAGTGAAAATCTCCCACTAGTGATTCTTCTTCTCTTTCTTTTCCACAAACTGGGAGAAAACAAAAAAAGTGAGAGAGAGGAGAAATTTCTGGCAACTGCACCCTTCTATTTAGAAGAGATTCCGGTTTACTCGTATTGGACAGTTCATTGGCCTTTCAGTTTCTTCTATGTTTTTATTGTTGACATAGATTTCAGTAGTTTTACTACCTTTTTAGCTAACTTATGGCTTATTTATCACACCTGTTAGCTTTCACGGGGTTTCTTTGCCCTCAATTTAATGTCTATACTAAAACTGGTTTACTGCAATTTGCAAGTGTTCACGAGAATTAGACTATTTTTCAAGTAGCAGCACCAGTGTTTTGTTAAGTAATGTCATTTTCAGTTTGTGTGGCACCTGGAAATAACTCTGTACTAAGAATCCACTCTTAATATCTGTGTTGTGTATCAGCTAAAAAGTTGACACAAGATTCATTTCACTTCCAGGAGTTATTATAAACACATCGTTTGTAATTATAATTGAAATATTTTGAATTAACATGTGAAATATTAAGTAGAGAAATATTAACAAGTTAGTAGGTGATTCTGTACTCTTACAGATGTGTAAAATACGAAATATATACGTGAACATGTTCAAGAAAAGGTCTTAGTTTTGTGTGCAACATCAATTTAGAGCAGAGCCACTGGGAAAGAACTTTATTTCATCTTTTTCTTTCAACTAAACTGGCAGCATTTTTAAAACAGCTCTTTCACGTCAGCTCTGTACATAATTGTTCTGTTTTGGCTGGTGAGTATTATTTGCTGAAATACCACTTCTTATCTTCCATCTCTTTGCTGGCTCTTGTCCATTTTTCAGCTACTCCTCTGCATCTTCTGACTTGTTAGTTTCTTTGAGAGATGATTTATAGTGCTTTAGATTGTTTTGTATGCTGCCCGCTTTGAGGGTTTTTTTGTGGTTTGGGGGTTTTTTTTCAAGTAGATGTCCCACTGTTTTTTTAGCAAGGAGCATTCAGACATCTTGTCAATAACTGTGAATGTGGCTCTCAGTGTTTGTAACTACTCATGAAGGAATAAGATTGTTTAGATCAGAGACACAGTTCTTAAGACATTAATAAAGATTTTCTTCTTACATGACAGGAAAGTTTCCATGCTTACCTTTCAAACTCAATCCCTTACTGTTTTCATTGTCGCTATTCTGTAATTGTTCAACAACTCTAAGAAAAAGAAATATTTCCTAGTTTCTTTTGCAGGAAATAGTACAGAACACTGTCTCCATGAGGACAGTAAAGGATTGTAGTAATTTTTCTTCTTTGTTTAAAAAAAGCTGGTTTTAATAACAACCTGGAATTACCCGTGTATAGTCCATCAAGGCTTTTATGATCTTCAAAACAGGGAATGCTGTTTGTTCCAGTGACTTTTGTGAAGTCACATACCAGAGTGATGAGCACGAGAAACCCTAGAGAGGCAGGAAGTCAGATGTCCTATAAGGTTAAATTCTTTTCTTCTCTGGGTTGACTTTTACTGAAGCACATACCATGATGTGGCATTAGCTCCAACTCTCGTTTTTAAGAGTAAGCGGAAATAATTATTGTTGTTGTTGTTATTATTATTATTATTATCATTATCATTATTATTATCATTATTATTTCAGGCTGTATAATTCTTGTGCCTTGCTCTAATTTCAGGTTTGACATGTGTTGTTAAGCTCAACAAGAGAATTTCTGTTGCAAGGCCTAAATACAACTTGATCACGGAGCATTAAAGAACATGATGATGGTTATTTGGTTAGCCACCAATTTCCTTTCTCATGCTCCCCATCTCAGATTACTGAGCTTTCATCTGGCATTCTCAGACATGCTCACTAATTGTTCTGCAGCAGACAAATAAAGAGCACATTTTACAAGTCATGTGTGGGACGTACTAACTAATGTCAATTCATATGTTGCCTGGATACAGATGTTATTTGTGTTTAGGATTATTTAATTAACTTCTTAATTGTAAAGAACAGAGAACTGAAGCATGCAGTCTAAAGTCCAGCCAATGCAAAAACTCAATAGACTGTAATGAATTTTGGCTTGGACACTGCTCTGGTCGTCAACTCTATCATAGTTGTAACATAAGAGATGAGAATTAAAAGGAGATGAAGTTGGAGGAGGCTGCATGGATGGGGAGGATGTTATTAGGAATACCAGACTAATGGAAATGCATTTGTAGAGAGCGTTGTTCAACATGTGTCATGTAGATTAAAGGAATTCTGAACAGCTGCTCAAATGAATATTGTCAGTTTTCCTAACAGGCTAAGCACGAAGGGTTTTTGGAAAAACTATATGAGGTAATGGGATCTCCAGAGTCTTTAATGGGTTTTTGGGATGCAAATTGCAGGAGATATTAAATGTTTGATATTGGTGTATACTACTCAGTGTTCACTGACGAGACAGAAGTATGTACAGAAGTTGTAATGTTTAAAAGTGAGTCATGACGCCCTCTCTGTAAACTCACAGAAACACATAGTGTAGAAATGCAGCTGATGTTTAGGTTAATTGAGAAGGGTAACTGGGGCTGAGGCCTCTGCAACTCGAAGATATTTATCCAGGAAGAATCCCTCATTCATTTGCCATCAATCTATGGTGAATTTCCATCCAAGCACAGAAATGGAAATACAAAAATACAAAAAAATTGTCAGATTCAGGGGAACTCTTAACAGCAACTGAAACCTGAGTGTATAATCAAGCTGCATTAGGCTTCTTGTGCAAGGTAAGACGGGGCCGGCCATCAGTTGGTCTTCAAACTCAGAGGTACAGAAAGCCCACAAAACCTTAAATGTGTGCTGTCTGCTCTAATATCGTCTCAAACAAGTTTAGAGTAGCTGGAAATAACCATAATTCTGTATCTCTTACTCTAGTTGTGTTTGCCAGACCAGGTTTGTGGTGAAATGAGATGGCTTAATGTAAAAAGTCTAATTTTGGCATTGCCATAAGTAAGAAAGGATCAAAATACAAAAAGTCATTGATAAAATGAACAGTGAACTGATGACCCAGCTCAAGAGTATGGTGGAAGACCGTTTTAGTAGAGGTGAAAGAATCTGCAAAAGGATCTTTCACACACTGACATGGAAATAGTGGTCCAAGCTATATCATAATTTCCAAATCACTGCAGCTGCTTAGCCATCCCTTCAGGGATTTTGGAAGCCAAGGTTCTGTGATTATTTTTCCCTTTTGCATACTTAATATTACATGAGACCAAGTACCCTGCTGATCTTGTATAGCTTAACTGAGATATCAGATTCATGGCACTACCTAATTTGCCCAGTAGGAAAAAAAAAAAGGCAAGCTTGTTGTGGGGAGGGAATATTAGACGAAAGGATGCATATACTGCCTTGACAGCCTGGAGCCAAACATGATCCTATAATGATATGCAGACTGATGGAGGGTAATTCCCACCATTTTACTCCTAACTGTGTGAAAATGGGAGAGATGGCGAAAGGTACTGAACCCATCCAAAAGCACTAAAAATTATAAGAGCAATGAATGTCTGGTGCAGGTGATGAAGACTGTAGAGATGAGAGTCAGGAATCAATGGATGCAAAGCTGTGTCCTTAGTTTTCTGGGACTGGAGGCAAAGGGAACCCAGAACAAAGTGAGTTTTTCCTGCTCTCCTGACTGATGACTGACTGATGGCTTTGAGCCTTCCGTGCTCCTGCTGTAGGTGTGGGGTTTTCTTCTTGCTTGGTCTACTAGGAACATGCAGCATAAATTAAAGCACTGGCAGGGATAGCTGAGCTGAAACGGAACCATCTCTGTATTTGTCTTGCAAAGTGCTTTGTACAGAGGTGGTAGTTTACTGACCATGAATACTTTGAAAGACCAGCTTCAACAAAAGCTGTGACCTTAAATCAGTCTGCATTATTAGAAGCCAAAGATTTGCATTTTCTGGACTGCATAGAATTTTCTATTGCCATAAACTGGAATGGAAAAATGATGAAGTTTGGATATTTAAAGACTAAAATTAAAAATAGCTCTTTTTTTTTTTTTTCAGCATCTATATGACACATATATATGTAGGCTGAACACCACCTCTTTCTACATCACTCCAGAATTTTGGTCTCACACTGAATCCCTTCTGAACTGTCATGAAAGGGAGGCCCAGATCCTCTGCAGTGATGGTGGTGTGGATTTGATGCACAGACTAACATGCTTAAGGTGCTTCATGCACCAGAGCTTAAGAAAAAATCCTCAGTATGTTTATTGAGTGTTATTTACCAGACTTGGTTTATACCATTAGTAATCTATTTAATTAATTGGATTTTTTTGAGGTTATGTGCTGTGAGAATACTAAGGTATTTTAGAAAGATTTCTTCAGTCCAATCTGTCCCTAACTCAGCTTTTACAGACTTTTATGTGGTAGCTACCTTACAGCCCATTAGTTCTTCAGAAAAGCTGATCCAGGTTTTGTAATTTTTTTTTTCCCCAGATGATTTTTGACAAGCCAGAAGTTTCTCTAAAATCTTTCTTGACTCATTATTTCCTGGCAATTCTGAGGCCATTCTTTGTTTTCTATTCCAAGAGTCTGGAATACCATAATATTTCTCATTCAGTTTTTGAGGAAGAGCTGTCTGGTTGTCGTGTAAAAGTTTCAGTGTCCAGTTCCAAAGATTCATAATAAATTTATTTAATGTTTTAGCACACCACTGTTTCACTTAAAACAATAAATGCAGGGTTTTTGTAACAGTGATGGTATGGAGATTTTAGAGAAGTAAAGTGTGTAAGGATATATTGCCTTCCTTTCTACAACTGGCTTCTCTTAAAAGAAAAATAAAAGAATATTTCTTTACACAGTGCTGCCTGGTGCAGTTATCCCACAGTAACTGGAAGAATATATTTTTAATAAAATGTTTTAGAAGAGTGCCAAGTCATTCCTGAAAGCCAACTCCTGTCTGAAGTTCTCTTTTCACCTGTTTGTTGCCCTTCTGAACTCACTGGGATATTGAATAACCTCTCTTCTATTTTGTTTAATTCTGTGTGAGTGGTGCTTAACATACTGTAAGTATTAACATCAGGACACAGGAATGAACCTGAAGCCCAGTATGTCCAAGACACACATTTTAATGAGGAAGGACATGCCTCTAAAACCCTTTCTATCACCCAGTGCTTCAAGCAATTATGGCCATCACTAACCTGTAACACATCTTACTGTAAAACTTTAAGTGTGCAGGCATAGGACTCAGTGTCCACTAAATATCTAGATTAAATCAGGAAAACTGGCCTTGTTCACCATTAAATAAAATACAAAGTCCTGAATCCAAGATGTTTTACCATGTTATTTTGCCAGTAAAATAAAACTGTGATTTTTTCTCATGGATCAACATGATGGAAGAGGTGTTAATCTTTGCTGTAAAGAACATTTATAATATGGAAATTCTGCACAAGAATAGCTTTCAGCTTCTTTTTCCCTGGGCTTTGGCTTTGAAACTCCAAATTATAAGATATTGAAAAGAATACTTTAACTTTAAAAAAATCCTCAAAGAAATGTACTGTCTTAAAACCAAACCCAATATCAAATGTTCTGCCTCTCACAATCTCTCCTTTGCAAAAAAAATCCTCTGGAAAAGTCAAAAAGAAAATACTTTCCTCTATCCATTTCAGGCTACAAACTCCACAACCCTTTGCTTTTTATTTTGGTTAGCAGCTTGGACTCCCTTACTGCATAACTAACCTGAACAAATATTGTGCCTTAGATCATTTCAAGGGAACAAATTCCAAAACAAGCAAAGAAACAATAGACAACACTTTTTTTCTCTCAAAAAAAAAGTAGGTAATTAATTATCCACCTAAGGAGGAGAGCTGATCATTTACAGGTGTTTCTTTGATTAACCAAAGAACAATTTATATAGATTTTTAAGTCAGGAAGGAAAGAAGAAGCCATAACAGTAGTTTTGAACTACCATCATCCCTACTGTGCTGTGTACATAGTGTAATAATATCCTTGGCAAAACAAGGAATCGTTTATGCAGCCTCATGCTGCATAGGAGCCCTGTAAATAGAGGAATTTTACATAATATACAAGTGTCATGCTTTGTAGAGGGTAATACATACTTTTCCCACCAGGAACGAAGCTGTGTGGTCAGTGAAAATATTCATCTATAGACCTGTTGCTAGTGTTGAGCAATATTGAATTTTAGAGTGCTGGTTTGAGTCCAGACCCTTTCCTATCCCCTGCAAAGCAAGAGTACGGAGGGTGATGGCAGCACTTCCAAGCATGTGGACTCTCTCTGATCCCTTCTGATATGTCCCCAGACATAAACACAGCAACTGCCTCCTGCTTTCATACTTCCTTTGAAAGGGAAGGGAAATAAAAGGTCCTATCACAACTCATAATCTGATTAACTGGCTGTGGTGGGCAGCTTCCCTCGTAGCTCTGAGGCACAACTCCTCCTCTGAAGAGGAAGAGAAAGGTGTCTTTCCTGGAGTACAGTTGCCTGCATATACTGCAGCTTTTGCACAGTGACCCAGCCTGGCATTGGATGTGCCTGAGTGTTTCTTGCCTGTGGTGACTGTTTATAAGTTTCTGTGTCACTTTTTATATTTTTGAGAGCTTTTCTGGAAAGCTCGAGTCTTGTTAAATGCAGCAGGGGAAAAAAGAGCTCTGTGAGGATAAATAGGAAGGTTTGTTAATCAGACTTGGTGACTGGCAAAGAACAAGTTCAGGAGTTTGGCTGCTCTCTTGGGTCTGCAGTTCTGGTGTCATTTTTGAGCATGTGCTGTCTGTGGCTAAGAAACAAGAGTAGTGCTCTCTGTTAATCTGTCATATTGTCCCTTAAAAATCTGATTTGATTTACAGCCCTCTAGGACAAGGTATGGTAGTCTCTAAGAGAAAATACCCAAGCAACCAATGGCCTGAGGAGCAGAATTGGATCCATTTTTTTGGAGCTTCAAGGTTCATGCATCCCAGGACATCCCGTTGGAAAAGGTAACAGGCATGAGGTCTCCATAACACACCAATGTACTTGGAGCCAGATTCCCCTTGGATGCATGCAAGCAGTCCTGCATTCCTTTTACTCACAGTGTGAGCTATCCAGACACAGGCTGCCCCAGGGGGCATTTAGCTAAGCTGATGTGTTGCTGTGCAGGCCGGGATGCTCATTAGCTGGTACCCATGACTGCACTAACATCCCTGCCCTGCTTTGGCACAGGGCTGGCTCACCTCCAGCAGGTGCAGACAGTCAGTGTAGCAAAGACACAAATGCCTCACAGCAACGGGGTTGATCAGCCCACAGGAGAGGCAATTGGGAATACTCTTCAATCCATGAGCAGTAGGGTGGCACAAATGTCTGAAAATCTTGTTAATTACTCAGCTTTCTTACCATGGATCTCAAAGCCTCATTTTCAGCTTCCTATCCCTGCTGATGTTGCCTCCATTTCTCACCTGGATACCTTCATTATTTTTACTGAGCAGCGGTTTCTTCTTATCTTTTACTAGACTATTTTGACTGATACTTAAATGAAAGCAACTCTGCTGTTGCTGTTCTGCAATAGAAATCAGAAAGTCTATATTAAGATGGTAGAATGCTGTGTGTTGCACATATATGTTTTAGGTAAACACAAAATGGAAATAATTGAAATGTTTATTTTTTTCTCTTTTAATTTAAAATTACCTGAAAAATACTGTCCACCTGCATAGCAAAGAACCATTTAAAACCACTGTAATTTATTGAAGCAACAGAAATGCTTAAGTGCAGCCTCCCACACGGTTTACCTATTTGTTTTTTTCATCAATGGTAATGGTTAACTCCACCTGAAAAGCAGCACTTTTCCCCTCACACACTTCAGATAATAACAACAATAAAGTATTGAGAAATAGTATGGGGCTGGTTTTTCTTTCTTTTTTTTTTTTTTTTTCCTGATGGTTCTTCCTTTAGATGTCTGTTTGTAGGACTACACAAGGACAAACTTCCTCCAAGGAACTCATAGAAACTCTGCTGTGTTTCCTAATACTTCAGTGTTTGACTTTGCATTTTTAACAGTTTGTAATGTCAGTCCTGCAGGTGATGCACATCCTGGCCTGAGTGCTTGCTGAGTAGCACTCACACACATGGTTCCTGGCCAGTGACTGAATAAACAACTTTTTTTTAATGCTCTGACCACCTTTAAGCTCCCACTGATACCTTAGGAAGGCTGACCTGAAACAGAGACTGCACAGAGCTAGAGAATAAAGTAGGGATTTATTGAAAGGCCTCCAGGATTCACCTTAGGGCAGGACAGGGCCTGACCAGGGCTGCACCTAAGGTGGACCCAAAATGGTCACAAAATAGATGAGCGGTCACGAAGTCTTACACTTTTATAAGTTTTGGTCCATTTGCATATTGGGGTTTAATTGTCCAATTCCAGCTCTGGGTTGTGAGGTCCCATCCTTCTTGTTCCTCCCTCCAGCCCACTGCTGTTTGTGCTTTTGGGGCTGAAAGTTGTTCTTGGTCGTCAGCAGGGAAAGGATTTGTTTTGTCTCCCTACTCTGTGAAAAGAACTGACTGACACTTAATATGAGGCTCAGAACTGCACCCCTGGGCAGCACAGGGTGTTAAAAACGTGAAAGCTACAATTTAAGGCATAACCACTCTTTCTCCACCTCCAGAGGTGGCGCAGCCGCCTGACCAGGCCTCGGCCTCCCTGTGGAGCTCTCACCAGATGAGGTAAAGTGCGAGCAGCAATTTACATCTTGTCAAAATCAGAGGAGTGGCTCTATGATGTTTTGACAGAAAGGTAAAAAAACGTGAAATGGTTCAGGTTTCGTTGCCTGTGGAGCCAGGCTGACAGCCCCGTAGGCCCTGGGTGCCACTCCAGCGGGTTCAGACTGAGGAGCCCCCGTCACCCTCCCACTCTCAGCCGGGACTGAGCACTGCCACCGATTTTTGCATCGTCTGCTCTTTCCTTTTTCACCTCATAATTAATCCCTGGCTCAGCCTGCAGCCTCTGTTGGCGTTTTCTCTCCTCCTCAAATCTGGAAGTACTTGTTGAGCGACCAGGGAAGAGAAGGCAAGGAGTGTATTTTATGTGTCCACTGTCACTGAATCACCTATTCCTTTCATTATTGTGCCCTTAGTTTCCTTGTTCAGCCTTTGGTTTTGGCAAGCACATTCCCTAGACGTTTCTCAAGAAAACTCAGGGCTTTTTGATCTGATTTCAACTAGTGAGGTCTCAATATTTTTACTCTCAGGATCTTTTTAAGTGTTCTTCTTTTTCCACCCCCCCCTTTTTTTTTTCTTTTTTCCTTCTTTTCTTCTTCTTCATTTTTTTTTGAAATCTAAATAATTCCTTTAACCTACTTCTCTATGTCTGTACACAAAAGAGTTGCTATGCTATTTCACAGCAGCATTCTGAATTGATTTAACAGGATTTCAGAGCTTCGCCCATAAATATCATGGAAGTGTTTACATTGCAAGCATGTTCTTATAGCACACCTATTACAGAACAACAATCCAAACTCTGCCTTTGTGGAAAAACTGCTTGATGCCTTCCAAAAGGAAACTATTGGTAACTACTTTCAATTTATGTATTCGAACATTATGAAATAGAAGATGTTTTCAAAACAAAAGGTGGGTTTGGAGTTGTTTTTAAAGATGGGTTGTACAGTTTTCACGTATGCACTTGCTGAAACACATATTGTGCTTGTCTTCCTTTATATTCATACAGAGTTTAGCCTGATAATCTGTTATTCTATTTAATGCCTTTATCCCTTCCATATGCCAGAATGATCTCATTATTGTATATGTGGACACCTGTTCCAAATTATTTCTAATGGCCTTAATTAGGCTTATTTATAATTTTAATTATTGTTTTGCAGCCTTTGTTTAGAATCAGATTCCTGACATGAACTTGTCAGAAATCGCAGGGGCTGCAAAGAAAGTTCCATGCACTAACAACTGCTGTGGCAGCTGTAAACAATATGCACTACTCCCATAACATTCTTCAAGTTGCAATAAACTTGTTTTTCTGCCTGCCTTAGTGATTTAAATGCTTGAAGTTAAAATTTTAAAGCAACCACCTCTTATTAAGTTATAGTCATAAATTGGTGTAATAACTACCTTCTTAATGGCCAAAGAGTGCAGCCAAAAATCAAAAAATCTGTTCACTAAAGGAAAACATGTACGCATCAATATAAACTGTTAAAACACATTATCAGGTATTTTCTTAAGTAGTTAGTTGGGTTTTTTTTTAGTTCCTTTAAAAATGCCAGGCAGAAAGTCACTCTATATCCTTTTCATGTGTAGTTATATGTATGACAGAGGGAACATCCTCAAAAACCTATGAAATCCATACATGCTGACAGAGAAGAGCAGTATTTTAGCATTGGTGATTAATTTAGTCAGCCTGACCCTTGCTGTTGAGCACAGCTTCCTTCTCAAGAGTTAAGAGCAAATTTGGAATGGAAATCATGGAGGTCTTGTTTTGTTTATTTCTCCAAAGGAGAGCTTGCTGTAAAAAATTGCCTCTCTTGTCATGTATCTGCTGTTCCCTGTCCATCAGTCACTGCACAGCCTGTGGAAACTCAACTTCCAACCCTTTAAAGGTTGGAGGCTTGCTGTGCCAGCGAGGGACAGAACAACACCAGCAGGCCTTTATGGTCTTTTCATCCCTCTTTATGTTCCTCATGGTTTCCTGTGTCCATTCCCGTCGGTGAGGGAGAAAGAGAGGCTTGGATCACAGGGCCCTTACTTCAAGTATGAGGAATGTGGCTTTCAAAGTGCAGCCAAGTATGAGCTACCAAGATATAAAACCCTTTTAAATTGTAAACTTTCAGCCAGCAGCACCTTATTCCATACGTCTGAAATGCTCAACACAACACAGACCTGCTCTTTCCGGGGCAGGGGGGGGAAAAAAAGAAAAAAAAAAAGCCAATACCATAGAACTATTGAATCTTTGTCACAGTGATAGAGCCAGCAGAATTTTTATCTCTACCCTTATTAAGGCCCCATTATTTTAGTAAATGTTTCTTCTTGTTTACACTAGTTCATAACCTTCCTCAGCTAAGAGTCAGAGCACTTTCAGTGTTTCTTCTAAGCTCACTGACCAGGAGGAATGCTAGGGAGGGAAGTAGGGTGACCATGCCAACCTTCGTGTGTTGAAGGTCCCTGATATATCACTTTCTTTTGATCATCACTATTTAGCACTCAATAATAGGCTGCAGATATTTCAAATCCAAATGATGACTTGGTAAGCAAGTCATTCTACTGGACTCTGATTTCATTTCACTTAGATATGATTGTCAAATTCTGAGAGTAAAACTTTCAACCAGGGATTTTTTTTTTTTTTTTTTTTTTTTAAAGGATGTGGAATTACAGTAACTTTTCAGAATGCTTCAGAAAAGTTACTACTGAGAAATTCGCTTGGGAGTTAAAAATACCCTGTGGTTATATACATTTGGTGTGAGACATGGTCAGCATCAACCTGGGGGCAGCAGTAATCACTAGTGGAGTATTGAGTGTGGCTGTATTTTGCTTAGCCTTCTGGTTTTTAATACTTTTAAAATGAATACATGATGCCTTCCAGTAAAGAGCAGTTCCTCTGTAGCATTTGCTACATTTTGCATATAATTATTCCTACTTGAGTCAAGGAGGACATGTTAAAAAGACTTTTGTTCCTAGCATATGGTGATCTAAACCTCTGTATTCCAGGACTTGTGCATTTTTCTTACTATCCTGGTGACAACAGTGCATAGTGTGCCTTTATAAATTATTATTTATTCTTATAAATACAGAATACCTTTCTATTTTTATGTGATATCTGTTGCTTTGGGTTTTTGATCTTTAAAGAATATATTTTACACATAGGATTTTTATAACCACGGTATTTTTAACCTTAGATTACAGAGAATTCTTAAAAACAAACGTTTCCTCTGTGCATTACAGCTAAAAGTGCCTAGATGACAACTACTGCCAGTAAACTATTCCATCTTTAACAAAGGTTTTGCCTAATGTTGACAGCAATTACAGTGTTGCTGTTAGGTATGTGCCAGGACTTGGAACTCTCAGACAGATTTCAGCTATGCTGTCACCGGAGAAATTTAATTTCAGATTTTCTGTTGTTGTTGTTTCACTTAGGGTGATACAGCTGAACCTGTATTTTTCATGGTAATTTAACTAAGTAAATATGAGATCAAAGCATTTTGTTGCCGTCTCGAGATGTTGGTAAATTACAACAGAATCACGGTGTGGAAGAGATGGGAGTTCTCACTTGTTTGGCAGGTGAGTGATTTCTTTGCAAATGGAATCCTTCCAGCTCAGCTTTGTGGCACTGCAGCACAATAGAGTGTAAAGGGCAGAGAATGGACATCTAGCTTCCCAGTCTAGCTTCCTGGGAAAATAATGAGAAGGAATAAATAACCAGCTCCTGCTCAAGAAAATAGTGATCTGCTAGAGAGGGAAGGCCGTCAGAAAAAAATATCTGAAGGTATCAGAGTGGCTGAGAAATAATGTAATGGACTATTTCTAGTAAGATTTTCACTGAGAGATATTTAACTATGCCATGTTGAATTATTAGCTTGCTAAATTGAAATTATTTCCAGATAATAATGTTTCATGGATAATTCATCCTGTTTGGAGAAGAAAAAGTATGATTTCTTGTAAATGTACTGATTTTATGAACAGCATTTTCATTTCAAGTTCTTTCTGGTTTTATTTTAAATTTTATGGAGTAACAACAAATCTCTGTGTGGGTTTGTTTCCCACAAGTCTTGTTACAAAAGTGATTAAACACAGGGGCACTGCAGTTCAGTCCCCACCTGTTAAAGTTTAACCTTTAGCCACTTAGTTGTTCTGTGACATGCTTTGGACTACTAATGCCATAAAGCCACATGGCATCTCTTAAAATTAATTTGTAACAAGCTAATAGAACACATCTGAAACACCAGGTAGAGTTAAGACCTACAAGCTGTTAATGTGACTAATTACTGCCTCGGGCTCAGCTGAGTTGAAGGCTTGAAGAGCTTTTGGTTAGACCTAACTGGTTTGCAGGGTGCTCTTGAGAATTAAGAGCTTCAGATAAGGCTGCTTTCTGTGACACTTCTTATTAAGACAATCAAAACCAAAACTCAACAAATCTATTAACAACCTGAGATACAAAAGATCAGTGGGGTCCAACATCCCAAGAAAAGAATTCCAGTTCAGAACCAAGTTGCTAGATCAGGAAATTATGATGGCACCTTTATAACTTTAGCAGCAGCAAGTATATTGGGTACAAGGTATTGGACAGTATTAACTCTAGTGAGCTGATGTGTGAACTGAATGCTTAGAGATGCTATGCAATGTGGACCACTTAAAAATATACATCTTTTTTCTTGTGCAGAAAATTCTATTTATTTTGAGACTTGAGAATATAATCTAGTGTTCTGTTTTTAAAGCCTGGAGATATTGGGATGGAAGTTCTGCCTTCCAGAGTGCTCCAAATGAAAGCAAATTTTAATGATTTTTTTGTTGTTGTAGTTTTTCCTGTTTAGAAGGATATAACATGGAAACTTGTTTTAATGGGACTATATTGATTTTCTCCCAAAGTATCAAGTCTTGGGACTGCATCACATGGTGTAGCTCCTGCATGGCACTGATGCCAACATGGAGCAGAGGCAGCTGGAATGTTTGCTTTAGTTGCATTTCCAAAATTTAGTCCAGAATAACAGCAAATGTGCACACATATGTGCCAAATCTACAGGAGACTGAAAGAGCAGCCTGGCAGCCTGACTGCTTTTGTAGCAGGGTTATTTTGTGGGTGGTTTGTTGGTTTTGGGGTTTTTTTGTTTTGTTTTGTTTTGTGGGTTTTTTGTTTTTTTTTTTTTTTTTTTTTTTCTGGTTGCTCTTAATAATTTTTGTTCTGCAAACTATGCCAACAAGATAATCCTACTATCAAAATCATAGCATTTGAGTATTTTTGAATTTATCAAGAGCCTGGTACCCAAAGAGGTGTCAGTGGAAGTAGTTTGTTTGATGGTGCCTGCCACAGGGTGAATAGCTTCTTTCAAAGTTATGTCCAAATATTCAAGCCCCCTTGGGAACGAAAGAGCACACATTGCTGAGGACAAATATAGAACTTCTTATCAGAACTCTGAATCACACTCTGGCCCCAAAGGAGTAGGAAAAGACTAATGGTCTAACTCCAAGTGAGAGATTTTTTGGGTACGGGCTGTACTCAGATGGGTTCTCTGTAGCTGGAGTTTTCTTCTAAATAGAATTGAGGGGTGTTATTGCCTAAGTGGACAGGAAGGTTGCTCAGTGGGTCATGTGTCTCTCCTCTTTGGTTTGTTTTCTTCAGTAAAGCTAGATTACTCAGAGTCCATCTTGTGGAGTTATTAGACATAATGGGAAATAAACAGAGATGTGAAAACCGAGGCACAAGAACAGAATATGGGAAAGGACACGGTCTAAAATTCCGACACAAAAGAAACAGTGGTAAGATGCACCCCAAGATGCCAGTGCAGAACCGTCCTTGCTGGAGAAAACAGAAATGAAGTTCTACAGTGAGTCTGGTCCAGCAACCAGCCAGGTTAGCAGAGTATGCATTGCCAATTGCAGTTATCATCCACAGGATAGAAAACAATTATTGTTGCTAAATAGCTTAAATAAATTGAAAGCAAGGTGGCAACAGTGTCATGAAATGGTCTATGCAATAATTCTGATATGCTCTGCTGCTTTTATGAGCCTTGTGCATATTAGGCAGTCCAAACCAAACACAGATAATTACACAGTAAAACTATTCAGCATAAGAAATGGCTGCTGATTCCATCTGAGTTGCCTGGTACAGATTCAGGACATCAGCATCCTGATGTCAAAAGGAGAACCAGCTAATCACTGAGAAGGACATTGCTGGATAAGAAACCACATAATATGTGACCTAGAAAAGACAAGGTTTTTCCACCCAGCCTTGGAAAACATAAAAGCAGAGCTCTTAAGGCAAAGGATAGCAACTAGTGCTTCCAGAAGAAATGAAGAATATTAAAATTGACTTTTTAATGCTTCAGCTCAGTTTGAGAAAGGATCTTGCTGTGCTCTTTTTGCTGTTTTATGGGGGGTTTTGAGTATTGGTTTGTGGCTGTTTTTTTTTTTTTTTCAAAGACACACCCCAAGACTGTTATTAGTGGAAATACAGAGCTCAGTTTCTAAGAGAAACAGAGATCCTGCTAAACACTCAATAAACTGAAGTCTTGTGCTGTTGTCTGCTGCCACACTTTACTATTTGCACAGTTATGGCAAAATTTTGAGAAATACATATTATATTACTGACAGATGGAATTGTTTCTGTTTTAAGGACAGATGCTTTTTATATAGATTTTATTTAAAACTATGGATTTTTTGAATGCTTGTTTATGGAAATTTAGAACAGCAAATTACCACTTTAGTCATAAAAATGTGTTTTTCTCAGTCAAATCTATTTTTCAAGGACTTCATACTCTTATGCAACATACCATGTAACTAAATTAATTACATAGCCAGCATTTTTATGATATTCAAGTGCCATTTGGGGAAAAAAAGTAACTCCAAAAAATCCTTGGACATATTTTCTTACAGATGAATGTCTCCTCATCCCTTCTAATAACAAATATATCACAGCAAAACTTTTAATGAAGATGCATTTTTTGTAGTTACTATAATAAAAATTATAAGTAATAATAATAATAATAATAATAAAGGTGTGCAGGAAACTCACTCCATCATTGAGATATGAACAGTGGGATGATAAATAAAATCACAATATGGATTTATTATAGTTGTTGTCTGGGCTTCATCTCCCAAGCCATTCTCTGTGCCATGAGTCAGGTGACTGTGCCTTGGAGCTTGGTTCCCAGCACCTAAGTGGAATTCTGGTGGATGCCAGCTCTCAGTACCATAGCAGAAGGTAGCCAGATGCAAATGCCAACTTTGAAAGTGC
This sequence comes from Brachypodius melanocephalos, assembly GCA_013398615.1. Classification (NCBI taxonomy): domain Eukaryota; kingdom Metazoa; phylum Chordata; class Aves; order Passeriformes; family Pycnonotidae; genus Brachypodius; species Brachypodius melanocephalos. Next base: position 4,576,634 of record VZSR01001863.1, read on the forward strand.
TGTGCTGCATCATAAAGGAAAATTAGGTGAAGAAAATATTTCAGATAAACTGAAATAAACAACGTTACTTATTTATTTTTTAAAATAAGTTTCCTTCTGGTTTTCCTGAAAATTAATTTTTTAAAAATGACTTTCACTGCAGAGATATATTCAGTTTTGGGGATACAACACTTTCTCGTTACAGGGGCTACTCAGGAAAGCATTTCTCTCTGTCTCTTAAAATGCTATTCATCTCAAAAACTGTAATTCTGTCTCTGGTACATGAGAGGTTCAGTAATATGTCTTAGGTAGCATAGTTATTTGTTACAATCCCTGTAGCAGAAGAAAGATGCTTTTATGAATTTTAGCTGACATGAACTTTATGCATGAGAAGCCCAAGATCAGACTGAAAAACTGCTGACAAATTTCATTAGAATGGGAAGGTGGCTAGGTGTTTTTTCTTGATTTTGTACGATAAATGTGGGTTTAAAGTGTTGGCTTTAAAAAAAAAAAATATAAATGACAAGCTTTGCTTGGCTAAGCTCAATTTCAGTGAGATTAGCCACCTCTGTCTTTCAGGGGAAAAAAACCCCAAACCAATACCATTCTCTCAATCTAACTAAGAGGGCCCAGTCAAGTTAATATTAAATTTAAAAATTAAAAATATAAAATTTAACTTTCCACCACAAGGCAAGCAAAAATCAACACAGCTGTGCCATAAAAAACAACTCAGTTGTGCAGCCCAAGTACACCTGTGCTGTAGACAGTAACTCATCTTCCTGTGACTGCCATAGGTTTCAGCAGAACATGTGGCTGAAGCCCAGCTGCAGGATGGATCATCAGGGAAATTTGTAATACATATGTAGTGTTTACCAGAACACAAATATATAGAAGATAAAGCATGCACACAAAAGATAAAACCCACAGACAACTAGGTCAACTGGGCTGCCTGAGAGCTGAATATTAGCAAAGAGATGTATTGCAAGGCCAGTAATTTCAGAACAGAGTAAATGACAATTGAATTTCTACTTTTAGAATTGTCATCTCTCCTCCCATTGTATTGACTTTTTTGCGTGCAAGGAATAGGTTCTGGAGCTGATGCAGCCTCAGCAGTTAATTGGTAAAGATGGAAAAACACAGATGACATGCCAGGGAATTACAATAATTGCCAGGGGGAAAGGTGAGATACTTGATGGGGGATCCTTTGAAGTGTTTTCTGGAGAGGAGTGGTTTTGCTTTCTCTTTCCCTTTTTCCCTTCCAACTCTCTACTGCCTTATTCTTTTTAGGAAGATGGCAGAAGACATACTGAATTTTTTTAAAATAAATGTTGACCAACAAGCCTTGCTTAGTATAAAATAGCTAAAGGTGGCTTTGGCTATACAGTGAAGCTTTGGCCTTGATCCAGGCTCTGGCTCCACAGGTGAGCACCCTCTGCTAACAGCAGAAAAAGGGAAACCTGATATTTTGACCAGCTGCCATTACTTTCTCCTTTTAGGAAACTCAGCTTTTCTTCAGGGAGCATGGGGCCAGCTGTTGCTCATGAAGTGTTTGCAGGATGTAGGTAGTGAAGTCAGGGGCCATTTTATGCCAGTATTTCCCTATTGCTCAAGCTCATGAGCAAGTTCCCATTGAGTTACTTGGACTTCTTGGGGCAGGTAGTCTGTGTAGCAGCCCAGGTGCCATACAGATGGTGAGTCTGATCTTTTAATATGAGCTTTTATAACTCTGGTGGTATTTTTAGAGCTGTTGTCTTACCTCTGATCTCAAGAGGATGTTATTTTATCTCTTCTTTAGGACTGGGGAAAATGCAAAGTCAACGTGAAGTGCTTTCATTCTTGTGCCTTGTAAGAGATATTCTAGAGAATAGTTTTCAAGAGGGCTTTGGTATCTTTAGCTCTTATTCCTTGTGTGTACTCTACTCAGGCTCTTTATAGAGGATACATTTTATTTTATTTTATTTTGCATGTACACATTGGGACAGCTCCAAGGCCAGTAAGAATGTTTTTAATTCCAGAGTGATTGAGGTATTTTTCATCTGTGTTGAATACTGTGTCTTTTGTCTGAGAATCTGACTGGTGTAGCCCTTTCTGCTTGGGAATATTAAATATACTTGGGAGCAGATAGGTTGTTACTAGCTGAAGATTTTTCTCATCACTGTCATTAGATTTGCTAACTCTAATATTTTCAACAAAGTCTGAGATGTTGGTCACACTCTTAAGGTTCTTAGATAATTCGATAATTGACTAATGTTCTTCATACCAGTTTTATTCAGAAACGCCAGAGTTGAAATTTCTTAAATTTGAGAGGGCCTATGAGCATCTATGGACTTTGGAAAATTGCTTCTGGTCTCATGGGCTTGTTTTCCCTTAGGATATCATCAGCATATTTGAGGGGGATGTTTTTTGCTGTCTGTTTACAGGAATATCAAATGCATCCAGAGCACAGGATAAATGTTTGCAAGTTTCCTATTGAGCATGAATAAGAGAAAGAAATAATTGTAAATGAAAATGTGCAAAACAAATTATGCTTCTCAATGCAACTGGAACCATGTTTAACATTCAGCTATGTAGTAATCTCTTCCTTGTTATGGAGTATAATCAATATACAATAAAACACAAAATATTTGTCTAGAAGCACTGGATTTAGTAATACAGGATGAGGGATCTCATGAGCAGCTTTTTCTTTGCAAAGAACAGCTCTATGTCACTTCTGACAGACAGTCTTTGCTTTAAAAAGAACAGACTGGAAAAATCTGCATGGAAGAAAGTGTTTTTGAAGCACACAGCTCCAGTTTACATTTTTTTTCTTTTTGTCTGTAAGCTCCAAAACAAAATTCTAAATCATGCCATCATTTCCTTTTCTATTATATAGGGAAAAAAATAGAATTAATGGTTGTGAAGATTTTTGCTGTTAATTAAAGGAAGCAGACAGATATGGTCTGAGACAGAACCCCCAGAAGTTCTGAGTTGACATAGGTGTCTGTTTACCAGCTTCTGGTTGGTATCCACCTATGAAATGGCAAAGAACCCTAAAAGCAGCCATCACCCCCAGGCTTTGTAGATGATTGGATGAGGCTCTGACCTGCTCAGAACTGTAAATATAAAGCCTGGTAAATATAAAGGCTTGAAATTGGATCCAGGAAAAAATTTGTATGCAAAATTCAGTGGGACTTAATTGTCAGCTTTGATCATGGGATAGAGGCTACATTTTTTTTTCATATCTTTTGTGAGTGCACTTCCAGAAACCTCACTGGAAGTGAGTAGGGCCTGTTTTACTCTGCAGCTGGAGTGGAATTATTTCAGGAGAACCTCTGTTCTGGTTTTTGGTTTAGCTCAAGAGGCCACAGACTCAATCCAGTGGCATTTCCCTGTATGTCTGCAAAACAGCAACTTCTGAACATCCCATCTGAACGCTTTTGAAACTTTAGGGCAAGTTACAGGTTTTGGTAGCCAAGACCTTGATTTCACAGAAAAGTAATAAAAGAAAATGGGAGACATGTGGAGCTGCTTCTTTCTCTCCAATACAGCCACAGTTGGTGTGCTTTTGGATCAGAGATCTGGTTATGGCTCCTGTGCAGCAGAGTAGAAATGCCACCTTCTTCTCACAGTTGTTCAAGTTGGTGTTATTCTGATGGACTGCCTCCTACAAATGTGTTGCTGTTAGGAAATGGAGGGGCAAATGGGAGATGTGAGAAAGTGTGGAGGAGTAGTTTGTGTAGTGAGAATATCCTGGGAAAGAAGGAGAACAGCTCAAACATCAGCAGGGACAGAGACAGCAAACAGGAGCATGCACAGCAAAGGAAATAGGCCTCTGTTACTGGGGACAAATGGGTCCCAAAAAATGAAAATTTCTCTGGTCCCTGTGGGGCAGAGAAAAAGTGGAGATTCAGCTGCCAGGTAGAGAACACTGGGGCAAATTCAAGGCCATTAAGGAGACAGTAAGGGATGGGTTGGATCTGTAACATCAGGAGTTTCAGTAAGATCGATGTAAGATCACCCTGCAGGATCCTGCTGTGGCAGGGACCAGGAGGTGCTGAGCAGGGGGACTCTGCTGTGGGATGGGACACTGCAAGGGAATGGGGACAAATTTTGCATATTAACTGGGACAGTGAAAGAGACAGAGATGTGGAAGACACAGCACGTCTGGGAAGGGGGAAGGAGGCTTTATAATAAATGTTGGTTTGGACAGATGGGGGGTGTGGAGGAGAGGCTGGGGAGGAAGGCAAGAAACCTCTCTGGCATGCTGCAAGCTCAGCCTACAGAAGCTACAGAGTGTGTGACCCTCTTGTTAACTTCATTTCACAATGTTCCCTGCATGCTTTGTGTGGCTTCCAAGTAATGCATGACATCAGAAATCTTAATAAAAACCACCTGCTCGGTACATTTTATGTTCAACTCTGTTAAACTTTCCTAGTTCAAAATACCCAGTGCTATCTGGAACAGGAGGATAATTACTTTTCTCTAAATTTGCTGAGCTTTGTTAAATGAGTTCTTTCCTAAAGGAGTAAAAATGTGAATTTATATGCTTTAGTTCCACATTTTTGAAAATCACCTTTCAGCTGTTCAGCTTTGTAGGCTGATATAAACATCTGTTGGAATTAACTTCTGATCCTCTTCTTGAATCTAGTCTACTCCTATGTTCATGGCCTGTGTTTCAGGAATGAATAACTGACTCCTGTGCACCAGGGAGGGGTAGGGTGTAAATGGCCCCAGGTCCAGTGGGAGCTATGCTCAACACACCCCGGGAGAGCTCTTTAAGCTTCAGGTTGCCTGGAGTCTTTCAAGTCAGACAAGAAGCAATGTTTAGACATCCCTCAGCACAAGGGAAGAGCTGATGTGGGCCAGAGGTAATTAATATCAGCAGTCAAACTAACTGTCCATTAAAAAAAAAAAAAGTATCTTTAGAAATAATTGCTTAGCTTTCCACTTTTGTGATCCACAAATTCTCAGGCTGCAGTGCTCCTATCTGTTAAATATTAGATTAGTATCTCTCCAGATGAAAGAAAAGAAGAACCACTCTTCTTCTCTGGGCTACTTCCAGACTTTGTTTAGCTGTGACAGAGGTTCACAACATTCTCTGTACTAAAGAAATAGGTGTAGTGGTCTGTCTCTTTTTGAGGAGTCTGAGCTCTCATTACAGAGTCATAGCCAAAAGTCAGCCCCTTCCTGTGGCTCTGTTGCTCTCCGGTTAATCTGTCATTAGTGACACCGAAGAACACTTCCCTTGAGGTAGATTTTTTTTTATTTTGAGTGAATGTAGCCATTTGCAGGAGTTTTTTAATCTCTTTTTGTTTTATTAGAAGATGTCAGGCACAAGGGCAGCTTTTGAAAACTTATTTTAGGACAAGGAAAGGGGTCATGACCCTGAGGCTCTGCTGTTTAAATCAGCAGGACTTCTTTGGAGTGTACGTAGGATTTAGGAAAGGGGACAGGCTTTGCTGGTTGTGTTGCAAATTTTCCAGAGTGCTTTTTCTGAGCAAGCCAGAAAAAGATTTGCCTGAAGGGACGCATGGCTATGGGGCACGTGAATGACTTTCTTAGCATAAAAGTTTGTGTGGTTTTTAAGAGACAAAACAGGACTAAAACGTGGGTACCGTGAGGGGCTGGTGGAGAGAAGGTGGCATGAGGTTGACTTCTTCTGTACACCCTCAGTAGGATGTGCAGGGTGGGGAGGAAATTGGAGGGGTCTGCAGAGACCACTCTTGAAATCTGCTGCCAGAGCTCACAGAGTGAGGCAGTGAAGTCCCTGTGCCAAGCTGGAACCATGGGGCTCAGTCTGGCAGCGAGGAGTGGATGAGGACAAGTTTCCCATGGTTTCCTTTGAATTGCATGAAGTGAGGAGACAGAGAAAGTCTCTCTCTCTAATTAAGGATTTCTCAGTCAAGTATTTCAGAAAGAAATTGAGTAAATTCACCTTTAATTACACTAAACATGTTATAATCAATATTGTTCTCCTTTGCTGCCTTCATGCAAATGTTCAAATCTTTGATTCTTTTGAGGATGGACGATGAGGGCATTACTAGATCTAGTGGAAAAAGAAAAAAAGAATTGTAAATAAATCTCTACACATAAAAGCCCCAGGCCTCTCTGGACACATACTTTTAAATCTATTTATTCACCTTTTCCCCTCTGTTTTCATATTTAGATAGGGATAGTTGTGGTGTAAAATTGAGCTATATATTTTTGTCTGTTAGGACATGAGAAAGGGCACAGTGCTCTCTGTTTCAGCAGCTGTTCTGAGGCCAGCGTGCTAACTTTATTTATTTATTTGTGGGTTGTTTTGGTTGGACTATTTTTTTCCCCTACTGCAATTGGTAGACATGCTTTCCCTTTCTTACATCAACAAAGAAATTGGCCCAAGAGAATTTCATGAATTACTCCTTTTTGGCCTCTGAATTGTCCAGGTAAAGATTTTATCCTACCTGTTTCTTCCATCATCATCTAGCTCTGAATGCATTCTCTTGGCACAGGAAATAGCAGAAATATCTGTCATATGTTTTCTGAGGACTTGAGCCATAACCCCCAGAAATAATTTGCTTTGTCTCTAACCCAGAAGCCACTGAAAAAATTAAATCAAGATGAATGATGGAAATATATTGCAGTCAAAGAACAGTTGTAGATTCTTTTTGACAGCAACTGTGGTTCTAAACGCTTCCTTAATTTTCACTCACACATATCTGAATTTATGATTAATCCAATGAAGTATTCAGAATTGCCCAAGTAAATCTGACTTTCATAAACAGGATTTATCTTAAAATCTCATAACGCATTCTCACAATCAGATCTAAACTATCTTTTGTGATGCAGATCAGCATCACATATGTCATCTTCACGTCTCTGGTTTCCAGGAGTTCTGGAGGAAGAATTTTCATCCACTGGAAAACAGCATTTTTCTCTGCAGGGCTTATTCATACCAGGAGCAACTGTGTTTCTTTCAAACAATAACAAAAATGTGTTTCTTGCCTGTGGATTAAGAAAAATCTCAAGAAGAAGACTGGCTTCCCTGCTCCCTTCCTGTTCAAATTGTGACTCTGGCCTGGAAAACAGAGCTTTTTCTTTCCTTTTTCTGAGCCATTCTGATGCTGTGTGGTGTGGTGGGCTTTTCTTTAAAAAAAAAAAAAAAGCTGTGAAACGCTGGTTCTCTCCATTCCAGCTGTTCAGGCCTAAAGATAAAACAAATGTCATAATTATCACAATAAATCCTGAAAGCTAGAAAAAACAATGAGAGGGGGAAAGGGATCAGAAACTGTGCAGCAATGCACAGATGGAAAAAATACCCTGGGGGCTCATACAGCTTTTGGTGACTTTTCTTTTGAAGCTTGTCCTGTGACAGCTACTGGCACTGGGTGGAGGGAGCAGGGAGCAGTAAATTCACCCTACAAGTGCCTGGATATCATTTGCCTTGCTCTGCTTTTAGTTCTCCAGAGTTAAAGCTGGGGAGAAAAACATTAGTGTATGAATATATACCAGATACTAGTGGATATTAAAATTATTAAATTATGCTGTTTTTTTCAAGAATGGGCATAATAGGTCCTAAAATTCCCCATGAGTCTTGTAGCCATGTCTTCGTTCTGGGTTTAAGTCTGCCCCAGCAAGTGATCTTCCACCTGCCATGGATTTTTAGTGACTTCAATCACTGGGGCTCTGCTGCCCCTGTACTTGTTCATAACAGGTTTGTTGCATAAACACTTGTATTTTAAAAAAGGACAAGCATCCACATAAACATTTCAGAGACAATCGAATCTGAGGTTGTAAATATATTCTTGTGACCTTACTAAGGTGAAGAGAATTTTGGTTTGAGAAGAGGAAAAGTTTGTGATCAGGCAACTGCAGTTACAATAACAAAAGAAAACAGAAAATCACTGTCAGCTTGATTATTTTGGGAGACTTTGTCCTGCCCAATGGTGCCTCTTTATGACAACCTTTATTTCAGGACAGGACACATAGTTCAACCTAAGTAAAATACACAAGTGTCATAACTAACGAAAATTTGTGTTAAATTTTTTTCTTACTGTATTATTCAAAGAAACAGAATTACAAAAAAATAATTTAGCAATGCAACAATTGAACTAAGTGCAAGCACTTCCAGCTACTATCAAAATGGCTGTTTCGTGAAGGACCACAAATATCAAGATTATTTGTGTAACTCAGTTCCTATCAACCTAAAAGATACATTAAATTTGTGATGAAGTTTTAGTAACTCGAGGTTGTTCCTGTTACTATTTAACCCTGCAAGAAGCACCAAAGATTATTGCAAAAGTCATTTAGTGCCTTCTACTTTGTAATGTGTGAATGTTTCATTGTTTGTTTTTTGATATTATTTTGTTGTCAGCGTTGCGTATCTTACCCTTATGCTACCTGTGATGAAGAGAGAATGCGTAAATAAATCTGAGAGGAGATGAAGGCGGGGAGAGCTTGGATGTGTCAGCGCTCATTTAAGTTAGTCAACCAGCTGGTCTTTCATCCCAGTTCTTTATTCTGTCCTCTTTCCTCCCCAGAGCAAGAGAGAGATTCATGCTTCCTGAGTGACTGTGTGAAGAGGGTAGATTATGTCATTCTAGTGGCCAGATGGCCTGACCACAAAATCCACTCTGTCAGCCCTGACAGCCTCCGAAGGGAAGCTCCTGGCTGCAGGGCTGGGAAGCACAGGGCTGCAGACACTTCCAGAAGCTCACCTGGATCTTTGCAGGCAGTACTGGCTCTGCAGAGAGGGCTGTTCTGACACCTCCAGTACGTGGCTGTTCCCTGATGTTCCAGCACACAGATGCAAGGACACAGGTGACACTGTGCTACCACCTAAAGCGCACACACGTGCACCCCTGCCATCCTTAGGCTGAATTTTGGCTGCAATGCTTTTTTTTTTTGGCATGTCATCATACCAGAGACAGGATTTCATCTTGTCCTAACCCTTGTAATTCTTTTGTATACATAGGGCAAGCATACCACATTAAGAAACAAAATCGAAAGGTGGAAGTTATTTTAATTCAGTAAGAGACACTGATGGGGAAGAAGGCAAATGAAAATAAAGCACAGAGCACTGTAGGGAACTATTCTTGCTATTTGTGTCCACGTCGTTGAAGCTTGTTTTCCTCAGATGCTGAATCACATCTTCAGCCAGTATATTTTAACTCTGTTTCACTGATATCAGCCTTGTTCTGCTGTCTGAACTTAGGAAAGCTTAGGGTTTGGATCCTTGTTATATCCCAGACTTCAATTTAACAGAGGCTTTTCCTCTTCTAAAATTTACTTGCGTGTTGGTGTGAAAATGCTTTGGAAAGAAGGACTGCTGGCAGACCTTGAGTCTGCTGCCAAATTAGTTCTCTTTTTAAGGGATCTTTACAAATTTTAATTACAGTATTTCTATAAAATCATTGAAGTATTATTTCATGCATTTTCTTACTTTTCAAGAGAAAGGAGTAGCTGTGGCTCAGCTGCAAAACCAAAGATGTTTGTTTAAAAATATATATAATAGATTTTCTGCAATCCATATTCACATTCATAGAGTATACAATGTATTTTCTAGTCTGTTTGCATGGCTGGTGATGTGTGATGGAAGCTTAAGCTGTAAATGAAATTCATTCCTAAAAGAATAGGTGACAAGGCAGTGTAAGATTTAATTCCCATTGCATGAATCACTTCATTTGCACATGTCTCTTTGCACTTGATTGGACATACTGATTTTTAAATGCATTACAAATTTAATCAAAACCATTAAATAAGACACACAACATTGAAATTACATCCAGGAAAACATCTGGGACTAGGGAGGGAGAATTATTCTTGCATAAAAAAATAAAGATTCTATACTTTCATAAATTAATTGAATAAACAAAGGCATATTGAAGCTCCTCAGGAGATTATGTAGAAGGTCAACTGATGGCATTTCCCAGATTGCAATTCAATGCATTGATCTGAATAGACTTCTGTATATAAATAACTTCTAGGACGAGTCCATTGGACTTTTTGCTCTGCAGTCTGCTAACAGTGCTGAAATGAGACCAAGAGGACTATTCCCATGTGCAAAGTCATTCAGGGTTGTGTTATCAAGTTTGGGGGGCTGAAGGTTCAGTCTTGCAAAGTTCATTCACACAGATACATCCACTACCCTTTGAAAAACCACAGCTTAGAAAGGAACAAGGTCTTGAAGTAAGGTTGATAATAAAATTATTGTTTTACTGTCCAGATAACATCCCCTGAAGGTATCTGAAGCTATGTTCTTCAACTTCCTGCATAGTACACAATCTCCCTCATGTTTATAAAATTTATTCTCTCCTCTTGAAACCAAACACCAAAACACTTTTTTTCTCTCCAGATTTGCTCCATATGGAAAACATAATAGACTAGGAAGAAAAGAAAGATTAGAAGATACAAAAGTTGAAAAATCTATTTAGGTGACTAGGTAATTTCAACTATTTCAGAAAGGGCCTTCTCCACCACTCACCCTATATTACGGATACTTTTCTACTGATTTATTTTTCCCCACAACAATTTTGAGACTGAAAGGATTAAAATAAATCAGAACAGCATAATGAATACATATGATTTTCTTTCTTAATGTGTATGGATCTGCACAGTTGCATTTATGTGTTAGGATACCATTAGAACAAAAATTTTAAGATGAAAACATCAAAAAATCTCATCTTTGACCTTGTTTAATGAAATGCCAGGTGTGCAGTGCACGTTAAAAAAAAAAAGACACGTTTATATGAAAAAAGTGGTGAATTTACTTGCAGCAGACCTGATAAAAAATTTCATTCATTGCTTATGAAACAGGTTATCATGCTGTAAGAGACTTATCTAAAACTTAAATATTCCTGAATAACTTCTCGAACTCTAAAAAAACCCCAAGATACTCTGTCTGCCAGTATCTCTGATCAGATTTGTCTTAAATTCTTATGCTAGAGGCCTTTTCTTGATGTTTTCCATTATTTCCTCAGCTCAGGTGTCAATATGGAAGTGTAAATAAGGAAGCAAATAACAGGTACTGAACTGTTCTAAATTAATAGCAAGCAGTTTCTTGCCCAACAGCCTCGTATTTTCCTTAAATTCATTGTTGCAATTTGCACACTGGGTAGTGTCAGTCGATGCCAGTGCTGGGCTCTACTCACGGACTTTATTTACCCTTTACCTATTTACCCTTTATTTTTTTATTAGGATCAGGTTCATGAAAGGTGAAAGAAGTAAAAAAAATGTAAATGGAAGGTTATTTCTGCAGAGCAAGAATGTGAGCAATGACATTCTCCTCCATAGTGTGCTATTGAAGGCAAATTACTGTAAATGAAACCAATTATGAAACCTAGGATGAAGAAATATTGTAATTGACAGAATAGTAATTCTACAGGTTAACTTTTTCTTTACTATAATTGACAGAGCAGAAAAGGCCTTGGCTTTGTGTAAGACTTGCTCAGCAATAGCAAAAATAATTCTATATATCAATATCATTTTGAGCAAAAATCCAAAACAGTCCCATACCAACCACTGTAAAGGAAATTAACTCTGTCCCATTAAAAACAGGCATAAATATATGTTTTGAAACAGATCAGTTCTTCGTTTACTTTTATGAAAAACAAACCTTTTGCATTCAGCTCTGACAATACAGAAGGTATAACTTTAAAGATTGTTTATTATTTTACCTTGATTTGTTTTGCACAGAAGAGCAAACAGAAATAAATTCCAGGTTGTTTCCTTTAGGTGTTGAGTATCCCATCTTTTTTGGTCTTTTATTTTTTTAAATTTGGACACAAATAAGAGGCTTCTATCAGTATCTGAACAAAATTTCCAAAATCTGAATAGGATTTGAAATACTTATAGGCAAGTTCCTGCTGTTCTGATCTGACACACGACTGAAGGACAACATTTTGCCTGTCTTCCTCTTACATAAAGAAAAAAACATTGAAAGCCACGTTCTTCATAAATAAAGCTGGAAGGAAATCAGCCTGAACAAATAAATTGAACAGATGTGTCACCTTCCATTATGCAAACAAAACAAATAGCTGTGTTTTGTGAAAAAACCCTATCAAATTACCAGTTACACAATGAAAAAATACTCCTGGATAACTGAGTGTGTTCCTAGCGCCTCTGGTAAGCTTGGTGGCTGCAAAGCTGATTCTTTCTATGGTTACCTGCTGACTTCATTCTCCTTTGGTACTGAACACCTTGGATTATGAATGTCTTCCAAATCTTGAGGTATTTATTTAAATTTACTCTCTAATAATCTTATTGAAATGAGACAATGTAAAAAAAGCTTCTGTTTTCTTTGTACAAAGACAGTGAGTATCATCAGACTTATTTGTTCAGGTTTCTGTTTATTTTCCTGTTTGTAGAAGATTTTTTAGAGGAGGAAGTTTGTTTTTAAAGCAGGAGAAGTCAGGAGTCATCCTTCTATCTAGTTTAGAGACATGACGATGAAAAATGGATTCATTGAAGTCTGTTTAAAGAACCTGGTTAAAATTCTGGCTTTCTCTAACAGTGGGGAATGTGTTCTATAACTCACTTTCTTGGATTTGATCTAAATACGTAAAAGCAAATATACAAGTTATTTCCTTTTGCATTTGTAATAGAGGCTGTTCTAAAGCTCATACTGAACTTCTGCCTCAGAAAACTTTCTTGCTAGAGTTGCAGTGTTTAGGGTGATAGGAAAACCCTAAAGTCATATCTGTTTCTGGAAACATAAGCATCTCATTGTATTTTTAGTTTGGTTTTAGTTTAGTTTAGGTGTGCCAGTCTTGGGCACAAGGAGAATTCCATCTTGGTTAATGGCGTTCTGTCTTTCCAATTGTCTGCAGTTAGACACAGTAATTTCCTTTCCTTCCAGCCCTGTCTCTCACCATGATGTTTATAAGAAAAGTTAAACAGATGCTTTCTTAAGACCCAGAGGTGGACATATTTGCAACACAAGTAAAGCAATTCCTGTGAATGCTCTGTGCTCTAGAAGGGTCTTGTTTTTTGGTGTTTGATTTTTGGGGGTTTTTTGGGTTTTTTGTTTCTTTTTTAACTCCTGAAAACCTTGCAGTAGTCCATAAGCAGTTTAAACAAAATCTAACAAAATTTGGCATCCTTTAGGGATAGATGTAAATATCTTTCAGCCAGTCATGTTTTTAAACTCTGGGAAAAAAAAATTGTCAAAAGAGGTGGAAAGACTCATTGAATAAACAGAAACCCATTTGACATCTTTTGTTTAAAAAAAAACAGTGGAAGTTAAGAGCCATTGCTGTATTCTGTGCCTTATCAAGATGGGAGGGAGGACTGTGGACCTTGCTAAAGTATCATTGTAGAGTCAGACATTTTGAAGTGATCTATAATAGATGTGAGCAGTTGCATACAACTGGGAATATTCATTCTAAGCAAATCTGTGCTCATTACTACGGCATGTTCTGGCTTTGACTCTGCACAGTCCAATTAGAAGAAGAGCTAAGTCAAGTGAGGCTGTATTCAGTGCATTAACCTATCCATTCCTTCATTCTAGATTTCAAAATACTAACAGTGAGATAGTAAAATAATCAACCTTTTTAAGCCTAAAAAATTAATAACCCATGTAGTAATTCACGCCTGCACATGCCAGCTTATGTGGTTTTAATTCAGTTCTTTTGCCTGTTTTAATTATGACCCCACAGTATTTTTCTGACAGGATCCCTGCTTCATTTGATGAACAAGATAGATGCCACTCATTTAATAACCTTCATTTAATAATTTGATAATCTTCATTTTTTAGCACGAGGCCTTTTGCACACCATTACTAAAACTCTGAAGAAAATTATTCTTCCCTAGCTTTTTTTGGCAGTGCCTGTCACCGAGTTTTGAAGCACTGCAAAGGCTTTCTTCTAGCTTCACACCAAACCCATGAGGTGAGGGGTGATGCAGTTGCCATTTCACATCCAAAAAAATAATTAAGCCATGGCTTCAATGAGTTGAAATGACACACTTGTTTTTAATATGTGAAGTCTGCATTTTTTCAGGCTCCTGGCTGTTGTATCAGGATTTTATCATTTCAGTGCCTAGGTGCTCATGTGAGTTGCAGCTAGGATTTCTGCAGAATCATACATTTTGCATTCATAAATCCAAAGCACGGTATTTACTGCAAAAAGTATATTTTTAATGATCACTCAGCCATTGATGGACAGACTTAAAATCCAGGTTTTGGTCAATTTGCATTTTCTTCCTGTACAACTCTGTTTTAATTTGGACCCAGCCAAGAAACATTGTTCCAAATACATGAATATTTCCTTGAGTTTCACGAATTTTTTTCATTCAAATCTTATTTGACACATCTTCTCTCCACATTTTTCCTTAGCACCCAAAACCTGCATTGGCTGCTCATGCAAAACTCAGCAATATTTCATTTCAGAAAGCAGATGTTCTTTCCACAGCACAAACTGTTCAGTGTTTCAGAAGCAGTGGTCCTTCCCTGGCTTTCAGACTGAGGGATTATTGAAACATTAGAAATTCTTTCTCCTCAATGGCCTACTAATTCCTATGGAAAGTGTGGTCTTCTTGGCCAGCCCTGGTGCCTTTTCTCCTCTCTGTCCCATCCTTCTCTTCCAAACCTCTCTTTTCCTGCCCAGAAATATTTGGTGGGGTTTTTTCTTTGGTTTTGGTTTTGGTTTTTTGGGGGGGTTTTTGTTGTTGTTGTTTGTTTGTTTTTGGTGTTTTTTTGTTTTTTGTTTTTTTCCATTTGAAATTGGTGCTTGCTCACAGGGCTGGAAGGTAGGGGAATGGAGAACTCTGGTGAGTTCTCTCCCCCTATATCTTGACACATGTACCTTTCATTATATTTTCTCTCTGCTGTCCAGCTGAGGAAGGCAGTGATAGAACAGCTTTGGTGGGCATCCAGCCAGGACCAATCCACCCCAGATCCCCCTCCTCCAGCAGCTGGAAGTGTTGGTTGTGTGCTCAGTGTCAACACCTTTGAGGGAATTTTCACTGCAAAAGTGAAGGGAGTTTTGCTGTGCATGTATAAACTGGTTTTTCAAGTGGTTTTTAGCTGGTTTGAATTAATCTGCAGTTCAAGGACATGGCACACTGTGCCTATCTAACATGAGAAAACCTCTTCAGTCCTACTGTCATTCTTAGCATTATAAATTCTTCAAAACACTAAAATTACCTGAGAGTGTCACCTTTATATTTTATTTCAACAGATGGAGAGTTTAGGGAGTCAAGTAACAGCAAGGATTCCACTGACTTTGTGCTTAAGGATGACCAAATAATTTTGGCTGAAAATGTCTAAACACATTCAGCCTGAGGCATACCCTGAGCATGGAGAACTTGAGTCTTAGTGGCTTCAGTTTTTTATGAGTTTCCTGGACTTCAAACAAGACCATATAAATCGGAAGTATTATGCAATCTTAATAATAGGCCGTGTTACCAATTTGCTCACAACAAACTGAATTTCAGTCAGCATAACTGAAATTCCTAGGTGTACTGGGGTTATTAAAAATTAGTGTTCTGTGACTTGCTGCTGGCCTTCCAGCATAAATATCTTGGGGGAAAAAAAGGAAAAATAGTAATGCTTTTGCTCTTTAAACTTGATTTTCTTCAATTTTCTCAAAATCTTAATGGATCATGTATTGCAAAAAACGTTTTAGTTCTGTATTCCAGCCCTATAAGTGATCACTTTCTTTTAGGTGATGGTTTCTGTAAACTCGACATAAAATCATAGATTCATAGAATTGCTTGGGGTGGGAAGGAACTGCTGGAAGTTTGGGTAAGCAAGGCACAGATGAAGGTCTCCAGACCTGCTGAGTCTTAAGGAGAAAAAAAATATACAGCCAGCCACAAACTGGAGCTGTTGAGAAACAGCAAAAAGATTATGAAAATTATAACCTCTGGTGCCTTGTGCCATTTAGAACTAATCTTATTGAACAACCTGGTGCCCTTTCAGTTGAACTACAGCCCTGGCCAAATTTCAAATCTCTGTCCTACCTTGCAGGTTTGTTTAAGTCTATATCCAAAGACTAAACATGTGACTCACCTGTAACTTTTAACAGATCACTGTGACTCTTTTGTGTTAACAGAAGTAGATCCTGGCACTGCACCTTGGCTATGTTCTTCTGTTGATTGAGGGAAGTTCTGTGGATGTCTCTGAAAATTTGAGTTCAGTTGGAAAGGCCAGGAATTCTCACTTTTTTCCAAGTCTGGCCAAATTATTTTCCAGGGTGGAGAACAGCGTATATTTTATCGTAGCAAGAAGAGGGTGTCCTCTAGATTAATACCTTTGCTTCCTTTATGGAGCTGCAGGGAAGACTCCTGATGGTTCATATCCAGGAAGCAGCCTCCCTCTAGCCGAGTCCATGGCAGTTGCACTAGCCTTTTGTCTACTGAGGACAGCTATTTACACATCTGACATGCCATTAAAATGCCAATCAACACGTTTTACATTTTTTATAGCTTTTTAACATTCTCATAAGTTCACAGAGAATGAATGAACATATTTGTAATTCTGGCTGGAGTTGATCTCATTCAGCTGAAGGAGTGCAACCCGCAGCTCTTTTTGTTTCCAGATATTCAGAACATCCATTTTGCAGTCAACACCAGATGATACCTCTTGGAATGATACTTGCTTGGACTGTTGGTTTCACTGTGTCAGCTGTGTGCTCCTCTTCCACTCTCCTATGCATCTGCACTCGTGGGATCACAGCACTGGCACCGTGATGCTGCAAACCAGCTCAGGCAGCACCCTGTGCACAGAGGCTTTGGTCCTCTCTCTGTAGTGCTTTCATGGGGTCCACAGCTGTGGTTAGTGGTGAATTATGTGATGGGAGAAGCACAGGTTCAGTCTCCACGGCATCTGCTGGACAGTGACAGCTCAGATTACCACGTGCAGGAGCTCAGGGCGCTATCTGGCGTTTTGTCAGGGCTCGTATTTGCAGAATAACAGGGAAATCTCCTGCTCTGGACTAATATGCTGAATCAATGGTGGCTATTGAACTTTCACTGAATATTAACTTCTACTGCACTTGGCAAACACACTTAGCAAAAGGTGATTGTGCCAGCCCGAGCTATTGATTGCAGTGTAGATCTGCTACAGCTTACCACTGCCAGTTCTGTCTAAAGGCAATGCCAGGTGAGTGCCCTGATAGGCTTTTCAGTGTCATGGTGATGAGGACTTGTGAACTGTTCTTTGTCTGATGTCAGGTGGTTCCATTTGCCTTCTGAGATAAAGCCATCTTTTCCTGCTCTGCTGGTAATTGTTAGCAACTTGCTATTGAATTTGGTTTATATTGTGCATTTTTTTTGTTGCTGTTTGTTTGAACTATTCTACAATACTGGTTAGATTAAAGGTCAAGTTTGGCAGTCTCTTTCCATAAACTCTAGAGTAAGCCTTTCTGATATCAAAGGGATTGTTTGGATGTAGCTAGTGGGAGAATTGGCTCCTGTACTCTTGCTCAAGAGAAGTCAAAAGGTCGAAGTCCACCTAAAGATCAATGTTATCATCAGAAATGCCAATAAAGGAGATGGGAGTCACGAGGCTGGATGAAGGGTGATGGTCAGCATCTTCGGCACTCTCAGATGATGGCATGTGGAAATCCTGAAGGGAACTTTCAGGCATTGGATCTAGGGTTATCATGAATCTCTTAATTCAGTGGACTCTCTGCAGTGAATGGGACCACAGTGACATGAAGTTTTATTGAGATATTTCTTGTCCTCCAGGCTGGAGATGGCAGGTGAGATGTCCTGTGTTTGTACTCAAATTTGCTATGCAATCTGTGAATTCCTTTTCCCATGAAGTAATTCCTTTCACTGCAGTCCAGTAATTTACATTTTAGCGCCACTGAGCATCCAATGGCCCATCTCATAGCACTGCTTTGTTGAAGGGTATTTACTGTGCAATATCAGAGATGCAATTAATTAATTAATTAGACTTTACCTACATAATGCAATAATAGTAGGCATCACATGTTCCCTCATTATTCATCTTCTCAAAGAAGCTGTGGCTTGGAATGAGTAGATCTGCATTTTATAAAGTTTGCAGAGGTTTCTTTTAAATGACAGGGCACTTCAGAGCTCCAATTTGCATTACTCTGCTTTCCTGTGATCAGGACTTCGAGGAGCAGCAAAGCAACCTTTGAAAGCTGGTTCACTCGGACAGCTGGCAATAAAAGGCTGTGTGTCAGTAAGGATTATAGACCTGATAAGAGTGTGTGACTTGAACTATATGCAAAAGTGAAATGAACTCGGGTTCCCACTAATCATGACGTGCAAGGTCAGTGCAAACCACAGAAATATTGGATTGCAAATATGCTCTTGGCAGTGAAAGTCCCAACTCAGTACAGCTTGATCATTGCAGGGAAGCATAGAGCTGTGCAATAAAACCAACACTGTGTTGGAAATTAACTCCTAAGAAAGGATGATAAAATCTGAAGGAAGTTTAAAAGTGATTTTTTTGTTAATATTTTTTCTTAGTGTTCTGTAATTCTCATTCCTGTGCCTTTTTAATTGTGCACTTCACCTCAGGAATGGTCACAGCTGAGGAAGGGAGCCCACTGAAGCCCAAAAGATCAATGAAAAGGATGGAGAGGCAATCCCCTTTTTTTGTGTGTGTGTGTGTTGGTGTCTGTGATGAATGTGAAAGTAATAAAGACTGAGAAGATAAAAAGCTGGGATTTGAGAGAAAAAGCTACTTCCCATAAGGACGTTAAACCCATAAGTGTACTGTCTGGAAGCAAACTGCTGGAAGCAAAGAATGGAGTAGAAGTAAGTTAAAAAATCTCTCTCTCTTTTTTTTTTAAATCTTTTTGGTGAAGCTGCAGGATGATAAAAGCAGGACAGTGGACTTAAAATTGAAAAAAGAACATAAAAGCAAGCCAGGGGTTAATCCTGCCTATAAATTTCATGTGTTCTTACAGCCCTTTTAAAATGCTTTTAACTCCAGTAAAACAATGGTCCAAAGGGCTGAAGACTTTTCCACATTAGTGGAAACTTCACTGAGCTTTGGTATGAATTCTTCCTGAATGACTAATCATATTTGATCATTTCATTAGACTCCAAGAGGGAGCAAAAATGGTGAGTCTGTTTGTTCTCTCATCTACAAAAGATGGTGGCCTTATCATGCTTCTGTGGACAACCTAAAACTGATTTATGCTCTCAGCTATCTGAATGAAAGGCACTGGCATTGCTGCTGTTCCTCTAGATCCTGGAAGCTTGCTACTAGAAATGGAAAACTTGATTAGTAGTGACTGTACAGATAGCTGAAGAAATTACAACTTTAAAAAAAAAAAGAGTGACAGGTCTAGCCAGGCTTGGGTCACATGGCAGCAGAGCCCTATTGGTTTAGCAGTCCACTGGCCCAGGATGGAATTTGTTCAGTTTTTTATTCCACAATGTTATGTGTCAAAAGGACATTTAAAAAGGAAATAAAGCAGAGGAAAACCAAATAAATTTAATTCCCAACCCTCTTTAGACATAGTTGCAGTGGTCCTTGTGCACTAATGTTACCTGGTTTGCACGTGGCTGGGGGCACTTTACCTCCCTCATTTGCTCTTTAAGAATGAGAATTTGAATTGACTTTGCCAAGAGACAGACTCCCAGCTCCAGGAAGAAGGCTTGATGTATTCCCAGACCAAAGGTTAAGGCTCTAATCCATCCCCTGGAGCTAAAAACAAGGGAAATCCTGAAAGGAACTCCTTACAGAACACAATTGTTGTCAGGATATTTTGAAATTAATAAAGGTTACAAGATAAAAGCTTCCATTCACACATCTTCCCTATTGGCTTAGTTGCTGACCTTGCTCTGATTTTGAGATCACAAAAGTTCTGTAAAATCATCCTATTTGTCATGACACTACTGCTATTCACATCTTGGGGAAACACCATCCTCTTCCTCCTCTTTGGCAGCAATTACTGAACTTGAACTCACTGTCAATCCTTCATCAAGATCCATCCAGGGTGCTAAAAGTGCCTCGGCTACCAACAAAGCACAAACACACAAATGTTCCCCTTAAGTTCCCTGTGTCTGTTATTTTGACTGAAATCCACATTTATGAGGGCAATTGAAAGAAATCACCGAAGAAATTGCTTTCTTCTCACATTATCATGCTGTTTTTCTGAGCACCTCTGGACTAGATCTTGATGAACTAGAACTTTTCTTTCTTGCTCATCTATTCATTTGCTGTCTGTTGTGCCACAGCATAAAGGATACCAAGAAAGTTCTTGATTTGCTTAACTGAATCAAAATCAAGTGTGGTTTGGCCACGTTCATTTTAGGTCTGCATTATCATAATGTGCCTGGCCTTTTTACTTAGCTCAATTGCTCTGTGGTTTGAGTGGTGAGGAAAGAGTCCTGATGTGTTTGTACTGTGCAACTTTTCAACACCATCCTCTACATTCCTCATAAGAGAACACTTGGAAAGAAAAAATCCCTTGTTGCCACGTGGATAGATTTTAGACAATTTTTTTTTCCAAGAGCAGGCACCTTAACAGAGCAGGAGCTGAAGTTTTTTTGTCTTAAAGAACTGATTGCAAATTCAAAATATACTTTCATCAAATATTTAATGTAACCCCATACAGCTGTTGGTTGTTTATACCACAAGATAGAACCATGTAGTTTAAGTCAAAATGTGCAAAGCTGAGGCAAAATATGTCCATAACTTGCAGCTCTAAAGCTCCTTGTCTCAAGGCTATCTTCAAGCAAAAGCCACAAAGTTCAATCCTATAATTTTTACTGATTATATAGCTCATGAATTTTCCAGCCTGATAATTACTGAACTCAATGTGCTTACTAAGCTGCTATGGCCTACTTCATCCACAGGTAACATTAGGAGATTTTTAATTAGCTGAATTTTAAAGGACATTTTCTATCCTGTGTAATAAAACTTGTGAGCTAACCCTATTAGTCAGACAGCGAAATCATAGGTGTGTATGGGATTTCAAATCCATCTTTGAGCCCAAACTCCTGTGCCTGGGAAGGAACATGAAATCCACAGTAAGGTTTCAAAGGAGTTATCAAAGCTCCTGTGTTCTCAGCCCTGACCAGCTCATTGAGAAGGTACTAGCAGGAGAGAGTAATCTACCAGGTAATTTAATTAGCAGCTCAGCAGTCCCCAAATTCCACAGCTTTGTGTATCAAACCCAAAATCACAGTTTGGCAAAAGACTTGCTCCTAAATAGCTAAAACTTTTGTGGCACTTCTTCCATGCACCCATCCTGCCTTTTGATAGATTTATTAGAAGGTGGAGTGTAATTTTAAACACAGAAATAGGGTTAAAGTTTTGGAAAATAGGTTGAGTTCTACTCTACAGTTCTGACAAAGAAAAATCAGACCTTAATATCTCTTGGATTTTAGTAGGGGGCTTTGCTAGTTAGTGAACACACTGACACTGAAACAGCCATGAGTCTCTGTATAAAATTGCCTTTCTGGCATAATTCACCACTGTTTTCTTAAAGATGTGTTTTAAATACTCTGAGGTTTAGTCAAAGTAATGGAAAAATTGAATACATGTATCCTTATTGGTCCAAGAACAAGAAATTTCAATCTAAGACAGCACTGATTACATTATATCTTTTATTGAAACACAAATACTAATCTAATCTTTATATAGTAATACATCCAGAAACAGAACTTCTGGGCCTTTAAGCTTGAACTTTATAAAATATTCTTGTTCCAATAAGAAATATCACATATCTACCTTGTCTACTTAAATGCATTTTTAAATGATGGATTAGTGGCTATTTTTGATACATTTTTACTGTGTTATTATCTTAAGTCTCACTTAACTTACACAACTGTTTTCAAAGTTATAAAACTGTGTTTTATATGCCAAGCTCAATCATGACCTCTTTTTTTCTCTATGCTTTAGTCACACTTCCAAAAGAAGTATAGTTTACACAGTCCCAGAGTGTTGTATTTATGTATTCTTGATTTATTTTTATTATATTTTACTTTATTTTTGTCAGCAAGAGAAAACACTTTCAAGAGAAGAGCTTTTAATGAATTTTATGCACAAAGACCAGGTAAAAATAACCAAGAGCCCCCATAAAATGATTATTTCTGGAAGAGTGGTATTTGTGGAGACACTACAATCATTTCAGTGTAGAGGAAAGATTGTGTTAGCAATCACTGCCATTATAAAATGCTGCATGATTCATAAATATTTGTGGACCCCAATCCTTTAATTGCAGACTTTTGATTGTTTGCATCACTGGTTAGTTGGATCTGTAGAGATAAATGCCAATAAATCCAGCCCATGCAACTTACTGTGACTGTACATGATGTAGAGGTCCACATCAAAAAGCAACTTAGGGCCTGAAAAAAGCAGAGGTGTAAAACAGAAGTAACTGTGGCAGAAGGGAATCTTGCCTACTACCCTGATCCTTTTACATGGTACTATTCCAAGAGCCCTTGAAGGGCACTTAAATGCTTAAATGCAGTTCCAGATCTTTTATCCCCACTGTAGTAGGAGTATTTCTTACTTTCACAGAAATTTATTAAAAATAGCAGATTTTCCTCCCTGAAGATCTAGCTGAGAAATGTTAGATGTGCAGCTCAACACTTAATTTTGCCATTTGTTAGGGGTATGAAAAGTTAAACAGAGAACTTTTTCACCTGCACCAGTTTGGGTTCTGAGAGGATTTGAACAAAGGATGCAAATCAGTCCCTGCTGCACTAACAAGGAAATTCAAAGCAGAACTACCTTTGTAGTTTTTCCCAAGGCTTCACTGGGGGAGAATTTTAGGAACTGCTGCCAGGCATCCCTTGAAGCACTAAGGGATGAGGGCTGTCCAAGGGATGTGCTAGAGCAGAGCATCTCCCCTGCCAAGCTTGACCACTTTGTGGGCTGTGGCAGCTGGCTCTGGGCCTTCTGGGAAAATGAAGCTTGCAATGAGCTCTCATCACTTCATGACCACAAAAGACATAATAACCCTGCTGAAGGAATGGCAGAAGGCTGCAAGCTTCACTGGGGCCTTTATAAGGCGCTTTGTTTTTTCATTGGAAGTTTTCAGATTGCTTCAGAAATCTGACATCTCCTCTGGAAAATACTGACAGGTTTCAAGAGATGGTTTCCTGAGTAAAAAATTACAATGTCTAATAGAGTACATACTGTGTTGACTAGGCTGCTGATAGGTGATTAGGCAAAGACAATATGCAGATAGATTTCCTCCCTTTCCCCACTTTTTCCCAAATTTCAGTTAAAATAGTAGCCCACTCTCTGGGAGCATAACTTCTCCAAGAGCCTTGTATGTCTGGAGAGCTCAGCACAGTGCACTCCTTTGGTTTTGATAATGGACTCCTGAATTATTTCTTTTTTTAGAAAAATGTTTTAAAAGGTTTAAAAGGTTTTTAAAATGCTTGAATAGCAAGAGATGTGTACATCAATAACAGTACTTTCTGATAAATTCTGAAGTAGAAATTCATCTTTGACACCTTCAGGAGATGCTTTGACTTTGTGATGTATTATGGAGTAAATTCTGTAGATTATCTGTACATATCCTGTGCAGGAGCCAGTGCTAGGAAGAAAAGAACAATTGAAACTGCCAGGAGTACAGGAAGCCAGCAGCAAAGATAAAACTACAAGAAAAAAAAAAAATAGAAATAATCCTAAAGTTGCCTAGATCTGTTAAGCACTGTGAGAGCTTGAACAAACCCAAAATGAATCAGAGAGCTGTGGCATGAGAGGGATGTCAGTGATCAGCTACAGAATTCCTGTTCAGCTGTCAAATGCTCCTGGTGGAGGAGTGTGAGCTTAACAGCTGAGCAAGAAGCCAAGTCTGGGAGGTGTAAGGAAAAACAGCATCTGCCACAGAATTGCTGCTTTTGTGGTTTTCATCCATACTGCTCACTTTTGGGCTTTAGATGAGGAACCTTTTGAGGCCCCCCTACATATGCGGGAAGTGAGCAGATCCTGCAGCTGGACTTCTGTTTGGTGGCCTGAATGTGCACATCTTCTATGACACTGGGGAAGGTGGTCTGTAGAAGAAGCTACTTCCACCCACATTTATTCTGGCTCCTTTCAGTTATCCATTCCTAGATGAATTCTCTCAAACCTGGTGCCAAAACTGTAAGGTGTTGGTCAATTTTTGTATAGCTGCCCGAATGACTCAGCTAATTTCTCAGATTACTGATAAAATGGGGAAATTTTTTTAAAGAAGTCTAGTAGAATTGAAAGCTCTTGGCAAGGCTGAACTGTCGTTTTGTAGGCACAATAACTTCTGACTGAGGTGAGTCTGTGAAACCTGAGGCTGAACTCATGCTGAAGTGTCTGGGGTTGGATCAGAGGGATTCAGGTTGATGAACAAAGACCTGTCTGCGGACATGAATGAAAAACCTAGCCTCAAGCTCCCCTACTCTTGACTGCAGTAGTCCTTTCCTGTGAAAGAAGGGCACTAATATGTCAGTTTGCTGGAAAGCAAAACAAAGGGCAAAAGGCTGCTCTACTCTTCCAGTGAGTGTGCAAAATTTAGTAGTTATCAAGGACAGATAAATGGAGCTCAGATCAGAGTTTGTAGGTTGTTGATATAATGAATTATCCTAATAGAGGTCCCAAAGCAGTAAATACTTCAGTCACAGTGCTGAGAAATCCTTTCAGAAAGTAAGTGGAAGTGGAGGAACCTAGAATTGTTTAAAAAATGTGTAGATGTGGCACCTGGGAATAAGATTTTATGGTAAACTCAATGATCCTGGAGGTCTTTTCCCAAACCATTTTTATGATTCCCTGATTCTATGATACAGATCAGTGATTCACATCCAGCCTAATTCTTTGGGAGCTGAACTCTTAATTCTCTCATGAGGGCTCCGAATTTTTGTGAAAAAGGTTTGGTAACCTTCTTTTGTTGTAAATATGTTTAGGTATCAACAATTCTGTAATAAGCAGCACTTCCTACAAAGAAGGCAATGAGAAAATAGACTAATTAAAGTTCTTAATTAAAGCCTCTGCAACAACAGCATTGAAAAGAATTCAGACACTTGTCCCTTAAGCAGATCCTTCTGGGCTATTTGTAATATAGCCTTCTGGGCTAATTGTAATACAGTGCTGATCTAGGACAGGAAAACTCTGTCCCTGAGTATTGTTCATTTCTTACAAATGAACAGATGAATGATCTTCAACAACACATATTAAGCTGGCACCTTTCTCAGGCATTGGAATCCACTTAGTAGATCTGCGGGAGAAATTTAAGTTTGGCACTCGGTAAATTTATAAGCAAAGAAATTATAAAGGGGGCATCCTCCCAGCTGGATTTTTCCAGACTCTCATCAGTTTTTGTTGCTTTGTTTATTGAACATTTCAGTACATTTTCATTTCGTCTTCATAAATCTATTATATGCATTGAAGACAATTATGAGCATAGTGGGGTGGCTTTGGCAGAGCTTGGGTCCAGAATTGGGAAACATTGTTCATTTTGTTTGTCTGCATCATGTTATAATATTCCAGAGTACTTTGTTCCCCTTTTGTAGCAACGTTTGTCATGTGAAGAGGCACTAGTTTAAATTCTGGGGGGAGGTCATTGCTCCAGCAAGGGATGATTAACATCTTAGCTTCAGAGCCCACAATTGCACACTCAAATACATGCCTTTAGAGTTTCCTATGTCAGTGTGTGTATCTTGTCAGATATGTTCTCCTTTTCTCCATAACATTCAGCCAAGAGGACATTCTAATAATTCAGACTGAAAGAGGAACGATGAAAATTGATGGTCCTGACATAGATGAGAAGAGACAAGCGATTTTCTCTCACACCACAACAAAGAAAGAGAAGACTGGCTCTTACTTTTATTCAAATCCTTTAAATTCAGCAGGTCACATTTAAAACAATTTCAGGAAAAACACTCGCTGGGCAAAAATTTTGTGTTAATTTTGCACACATTCTATCAGATTCAACACAAAGGCTTTGCTCAGGCGGTGTAGTTCAGAGTGATCTGCAGCTGATCAGCAAGAGTGGTATTAGAATATCTCCTAGGCAGGAGTGGAAGAAGAACCTGAGTGAGGACCTTGTCTTGGGGTGAGGCAGTGTGAAGGAGGAAAGAGGATGTGTTCAAGTGGAAGGAATGACCCAGCTGGAGGGTCATTTGGGGCCATTTCTTCTGGGCATCTTGAAAGAAAGGCTGTGGTTGAGAGACTTTAAAATCTGCTTTGAGGGTGTGTTTTTAAAGAAGGTTGTTTTTGGAATCGAAGCAAAACTTTAGGAATCCAGAATGAAAGGAATAGAGGTGGAATGCAGGGAGAAGTTAGAGAAATATTCAGCCCTTGTCCTATGGTCAGGCTGACTTTGTCAACACCTTGTTTTCACCACAACTACTAGTAATTTGAGTCATTTATACAATTATTTCTTGATATGTGTATGCTTTGGAAGAGAAAAGCATTTGGTTAACTGCTATTAGCTAATAATTTTTTCCTATGTATGGTCTGGTTCACTTTCTTTTTCTCTACTAGTTACAAATCGCCCCTTAAAATTTAAGTACAAAACCCCAGTGGAGATCATAGTAAGCATACCACTTATGTCATCAGCTCTTACAGCACCAAAACCCCCAATGAAATAGAGACAGTAAAGAAAGGGAACAGCATAATAATTTTGATCTGTTCTTCTTGTTTGTATGACTGACCAGCAGGACCACAAGAAAAAACTTTAACCTTTCTCGCTGCAGTGACAAGACAATTTTAATACTTCTGCTGAGTTTCATTTGGCTTAATAAATTCATATAAATTGCTTTGATCAGTTTATTTAAATACAAGGCATGACTGAAGCAAGGCCTGCTTTTGATGCTGTATTTTCTAGTGCTGAGATGAATGCTGATAGAACAAAAAAGAAGAGGGGTACAGGAGAAACCTGGAAAAATGTTTTGCACATTCCCTGTATGCTTTATCTTACTTATTTTTCCCCAAGGAAAGAAAAGTGTAATGGCAGAAATTGGGATATTTAGCCATTTTTTTACAGAGGAGAAAAGCAAAATTCCTTACTGAAAAGTAGGACAATTCTACCAAAAGTAGGGCAGCTTACTGCACATTAAGTACCTTTGGATTATGTGCATTTTATCACAATGCTTACTTTACACACAGAATTAGTTCAGAGTGGGACTCCCCACATAGGTTCACTGAGGAAGATTTATCTCACCAGATAAAGCTGCAGCATCACATCAAATGGGGTCAGAGCACGCCCGTCAAGAAAATAATCTGGAGAACAGCTATAACTGGCTGAGCTCATGTGAAAAAATGAAAATGTCACTGGCACTTAGGCTAAAGACCAAATCAGCAGGGAAAAACAGAGGAGATCAGTGATGCTGAAGCAGGTTACAGAGATTAAAATTCTAGACCTGAGCAGCTGAATTTGTGCTTAGAGTAATTGCTCAACCTGTGAAGGTGTTGTACCTTTAAGGGTGAGATAATTTCAATGTTGGCAAAGGTTGCAAAAGGCAATACAATGGAGACTTTTTTTTAACAGATTATTTTCATAAATGGTTAATGGATAAATGACATTTTGAGGTTCAGGTGGCACTTTGACAACAGTATTTCCAGGAACCTTTGCCCAGAAGCAATGGATCTGCAAGTATATCATGTGTGGACTGATTATTTACATTCCATAAGACAGGGTGTGGCAGTTGTTGGGCTGTGTCCTCTCAAAGGCTGTAAGAACACAGTCCAGGTAAAACATTCCTGGCTAGACCTAGAAATGAGCCCTGATCCAGAGGACAACCTAGAGCTTGGAGTCAGGCTTCTTAGCTTCCTACACTGCACAGGGAGAGTTAGCAGGACATCCTGAGGCTTGAAGCAGAGACAGAAAACCAGCATGACTTGAAGACTGCTTTTCTGACACAACTTCTCAAATCTTTTATCCCTCTCCATTTGAAAATTAGCTTACACAGACATATCTGTGATTTTATTTTTCAGGAGCTGTGCTGAAATACGATCTGACAGTGCAAAAGATATGTGGGAGAGTGAAGGTGAGGGCATATTAGGATTCAGAAACTTGTTATTACTGCAGTGTATTACTCCTTTCCTTCAAAATGAACAGGTATATTTGCAAGCAGGGCTTGCTTGGCCCGTCTGTCTGAACCAGTGACCTTCCTGTTCTGTTTGTGTACAGTCAAAATGATGCTTCTACTGGCAAGAAGGAAGGGCCAGTGCTCCTTTACAAGGTTATCTACAGGTGTAATTTTAAAGGCAAAATTTCCCTCCATCTGTGTCAGAAACAAATGTCTGCACCCAAGGCACAGAAACCATTTTTCCCCCTGGTTTTAAATTTGAAAGACTTCATAAAATGAGTTAATAAAGGCAGTGGCTGTGAAAAGATGTCTCAGAGCATGGAGGTGGAAGTCAGTAAGATCTGAAAACATAATTTACATCCGAGAGATGATGCAGCCAGAAATTAGGTTTCCCTTAGAGTTTCTAAGAGATTGAAATGAAGTGTGGGTGTTCTCTCTCAAATAAATCTGTGTCTGACCCACAAAGTGTCTAGTTGGGATTTAAGTAAAATAGGCAGAGCTTCAAACATCAGACCCCCCATGTTTCTAAGCTACGGAAGGATTTGCTGTGAGGAGTGCCAATGTGCAGCTGAATAACAAAAATTGAAAAATTTAATATCTCTTCAAGGCATGAAGACTGACCCTAGGCTCTCCATTGACAGAGAGAGATGAATAAGATGGCTCAAGGACTGAAAATACCCATCTACAGATATCTCCAGTGACACTGAAATAGGAAATGACACGTCTTGACAAGCTCCTGTGCAGAGTGAAAACATCTTTGCCCAACATGTAGGAAAAGGGGGAGACACGTATGAAACACTGAAACTTCAGAGAGAAGCTAAATCAGATTCAGGATTTTCAGTTACTGTGGTCAAACTACACCCAACTAATGAGACAAAAAATGAGAAAAAAGAGAACTGAAGTTTGCATTAAGGACAACTCAGGGGCAAAGCACATCTAATAGCTCAACTGGAGGGATGACCAAGTGTCCTTAGCAGGACAAAAAAGTGCTGAGGGGATAGACTGATGGCCAAAAGCATTAGTCCAGCAGTTTATGGGCTGCCCCACTGTAAACAAAGAGCCAGTTTGCTGTTTCCCTGTGTTGAAAGTAGAAAGCCAGGAGAAAAAGTTGGGTGTCTTTTGACAACAATATGGTAACGTTCATATTGTCCTTCCAAATCAAGGATCACTGGAATTTGAATTTTGATCTGTGTCTCAGGCCAGAGAGACTAACCTCTACAGGTTTGTAGTTCTTAGGGTTTACAGGGGAATACATGACACCTCTCCACTGGCTTAAATGAAATTGGGAAACAGCATTATATGTCCTTTGTTTTGTCTTCTTTCATTTATGTCTGAGTTCTTAATTTTTCAGTCATTAACATTGCATTATTCTGTGCAGCTGCAATGCTAAAGCTTAGAGAGTTGCTACTTAGGAAAAAGGCACAATGCTTTGTAATATGGAAATGAATGGCCCTCTAGAACTCCTAGATGAATAAATCAAAAATTTTACCTTGACAAAGCAATTGAAGGAGATTAAGGAAGTGATATTTTCTTTGCTTTTGTTTTGATTTTGGCTTTGGTTTGGTTTTTGGGGGTTTTGTTTGGTTTTGGTTTTTTGGGGTTTTTTTTGTTGTTGCTGTTGGTTTGTTGGTTTGTTGGGTTTTGGGGTTTTTGGGGGGTTTTTTGTGTGTGATTTTTTTTTTGTTTGTTTGGGGTTTTTTGTTGTTTTTTTTGGGGTGGGTGGGTTTTTTTTTTGGGGGGGGGGGGTGTTTTTGGTTATGTAAACCGTCACCTAAAAAGACAAAGTTAGAAACTAGCACAGGCTTCAAAGGATACATGGGAGAACTGCAGTCTCTCCAGAAAAGAGGGAAATACTTGTCATCTGTCAGGACTAATCTTCTTCAAATGTTTGAGAAAAATATGATCAAGATTAATTCTTTATTCCTTTTCCTACCAGCCTTGTCTATTTATCTGATGGGAAGACTGCAAGGATGCTGTTCCACACAAGGGAGAAGACTTCTTGGTCCAAATATTTAAAGTCACAAAAAAAAAGCCAATGTTAGCTTAAATGTAATGAATCTTTCTTCTGGTCCAAATACTGTCACTTCTGAGATGCTGGAGCAGCTTCATGAGGGTGAGGATTCCAGCAACCCCAGGAACATATTTGTGTTTATCAAAGTGCTGTGATGACACTGAAAATACTTCCCCAGAACTAAGTTATGATAGAAAAAATTTGCTGGAGTTTCTTATGTAGATGTGGGGTTTTTAATTTACAATTCTTTCTTAAAGAAAGTTTTGATTCTGCAGCCTCCCATTAGAATATAACTAAAATTGAAAAGAATGGTTGCATTATATAATGACTATCTGCATGCTTCTGCAAGGGAAAAATTATCACTATGCTATTTTGTCTTTTTTAAATTAAGTTGTTCTAAGCCTTATCCTGATAATTTAAAGTTGGTTTCTATTCACAGTACTTCTCTTGTGCAATAAGTAACTTCCACTTCTTGTGATTTTGCAAACATGAATGCATTCATTATGTCTTGATTAGATACCAAAAGGTCCAGCCACAAGTATTTAGTAAGGCAGAATAAACAACTCAATTTCTGTATCTGTGCAACTTCATCAGTGCTAAGTAATTTTACAGATGCATTCAAATAATTTACATAAATTAAGGCTTATTTAAAAATAAGGATTGTTCTTTCTGGCCAGCCCAAATCTCCCAATCCGCAATGATACGAACTATCATACATACAATATTTCTTCTGCTGAGCATGATATAAATTATTACTAATCATATTCCCTCTGAGTGATTCTTGCCTAACTAAATTTACTGTAGTGAGCAGAGATTCAGTTTTAAGGGAAGTTAATAATGTGAGGAAATTAAAGAACCATGGACCACAGCTCTGGTGAAGATCCGGGCTACAGTTATTAAAATAGTAAAGAAGTAGATAGGTTTCTGCAAGCTGAAGTGTCAGGTATGTGTAAATAAATAAATACTTTGGACTAGACACCTCAGACTTCAAATCAGACAGCATCCCATAATGACTTTGTCTGTTTTGACCTTTGTATGATGAGGGTTTTCAGGGAAAAGAAAGTAGTTCATCACGCATTTGCTGAGTAAAGAGCTTCCAACCATCATTTCAGCAGTCCCAGTATCTGTTTAAACCCTTTTAAATAGGCAGTTGAGCTATATTTTCACTAATTTTGATGACCATGATTGGAGCTGTCTCCCCTAACTGAGAAGTTATTGAGCCACTGAAGGGGCACAATCATTTCTCTGTAACCTCTCTAAATCTTTTTCTCAGTGAGTGCTCCCCACTCTTCCATGAGCATCCATTAACCTTGCAGTTCTCTCCTTCCATGTTTTTGGTCTTAAACGGATTCCTTTCTCCAGTTCATAGGAGAGGTTTGCAAATTCGCCTCCCTGGAGGTGTCCAAGGCCAGGCTGGATGGGGTTCTGAGCAACCTGGTCTGGTGAAAGGTGTCCCTGGCCACAGCAGGGGACAGGAACTGCATGAACCCTAAGGTCCCTTTCAACTTAGACCATTCTATGATTACAGTATGTCTAAGAATAAAAACCACTGCCAAACATGCAAATTTCAAACAGGTGCAAGGATGTTTTGATTTTTCATAGCATAAGGCAGAGGTTCTTAGTACAGTGAGGAAAGTTCATTACACAGAATAAAAGTGGGATCTGTTGACAGGAACTGCAGTTTGATGCTATCAAACATACCTTTATACCCTTTTCCTCCTAGTCTCTTTGCTTTCACATGACTGCTGTTCAGGATTTCACTTTCAAATAAATATTTGGCACTTGTATCCAAAAAGACAAACAAATATGCAGAGAAAAAATTGCCTGAGTAAGCGAACACTCCTATTCAAAATTCTGTGGCTAGATGAACGGGTAAGTGACAACAGTGATGAATAAATAGTGCCTGGGCCTGCCAAAACCCAGCATTAGAAAGTATAAACAAAGCAGTACAGAAAACAGATGGATTCATTTTAAGTTTTATCCTTTTTCAGTCGAGAGATGCTAATGAGGCAGCTTCACTTTGCACCGTGACCCTGGCACAGTGTGTGCCAACACCGGCGCAGAGGGGATGGACTGACACAGCCTGGGTGCCACCACACAGCTGCCTTCCCCAGGCCCAAGTCTGGGGAAGTTATTACCAAAACTACAAAAATCCCAGCCCGGATCTTCCTGCTGAAAAATGACTGAAGAGAACTGCAAGCATGAGCACACGATGTCACTCCAGTAATCAGGTATTCACCAGTACTGGCGCTGGATTCATCACAGGAAGCAGAAATGTGGGGATTTGCCTGCTGGGGTTGGAGAGGGAGAGGAGGAGGGTTGGTGTTGAGGTGAACTGAAACCTGGGGAGGTTTTACAGGCATGGAAAGTGCTCCATCAAATCAGCCCCGTTGCCTGTTTACTTTGAGGGTGGCCAAGGCTCGGTGGGTATCGGAGGCAGGTGCAGTCTGTTCGGCAACTGGCACCAGCACCATATGGCAACATTCTCCTGAGGAAATCAGCCTTTTGCCTGCTCCTCTTGGAGCCCAAGGAACAAAGATTGCTATGAAAAATGTAGCTCACGGGGGTTTCAGTTTCAAATTGGTTAAAACAAATTTTAAATGTAACGAAGTTATGCTTGAACTGAAACTCCGGATTTGAAAATTATGTATATTTGGCAAGCTCTGGTGCAAATACCCAAAATATAATATGTCTGGACAAAAAGCCAAGAAAAAATATATCTTTGTCTGCACATGTGGATTTGGATACTGTTTCTAGAAGGAAATTAAAAGAGAAATAACATCTCCCAATGACAATTGCCTATTCTTAAAGTTCTCAGGGGAAATTTCTAGTGGCGGGTCTCAGCTTTCTTATGGTTTCATTTCCCCCACAAGAGCCTGCTGCTGCCTGCTGCTCTTCTGCGGATTCTCCTCCCTGTGCTGCACCTCTCTGTCTCTGTCTCCTTCTTCCTTGTGCCTTTGACACTCTTTCCTTTTTAGAAGGAGAATTGTTCCCCTGTTTTGCCTCACAGCTTTCTTCTTGCATCATTGGCGGCTCAAACATATATATTTCTATTTAAAAAAACCCTCATTATATAGCAGTGATGTATCCAACCTGTGCTGCTAACAGATGTAATGACTTTTGCTAGAACTATCTAAAGTCACTTTTCACCCATATTTTCGTTCCAGGCATTGTGAAAACTACTTCTGGTCTTTGATCCTGTTCTAGGAAGCTCACATGTGACCCAGGTACAATTATGTCCTTCACAGCCAGCACTGGGATCTGTGTTGGGACACCTGCAAGCTGGAATGTGTCTCATCAGCTGGAAAAAGTATTTTGCAGCTGCATGAAAGGTAAAGGGAATATATAGCTGTAAGATTATTTTAAAGAGAAGCCAAGAAAAACCACGATTGTGACGACTCAGCCAGCAGGGAACTTAATTCAGGAAACAAATATATTTGAAAATAAAACCCATGATGCTGCCCTCTTTCTCATCCATTTTTCATGTCCTATAACTCACCCTCAGTACACTCAGTTATCTGACAAGGGTTTTCACAAAGTAAGATATTCATATGTATACTCACACTCATACC
This sequence comes from Brachypodius melanocephalos, assembly GCA_013398615.1. Taxonomy (NCBI): domain Eukaryota; kingdom Metazoa; phylum Chordata; class Aves; order Passeriformes; family Pycnonotidae; genus Brachypodius; species Brachypodius melanocephalos. The sequence continues at coordinate 4,610,099 of VZSR01001863.1, forward strand.
TATTTGAGGTATAGCTTCCCTGCAGGAAATCCGTATTCCTGCACGAAGCTAAACGAAGAATTGACCCTAATTCTTTGACTGCACAAGAGCAAGAGGCCTAATGGCTCTTCTGTGCTTAGATATATTTGCTGAAAGGAGTTTAATAACATAATAATGTTGCTGCCTTCCGCTGCCATTTCTTAGGTTATCTGTCATCTGGTTGATTGGAACAAATGCCCAAAAGAGTTCTGGTATTTTAGTCCATTTCCTAATCAAATAGTTTCATTACTTATGTAATTTTCTTTGTCCTGTGGGGGAAGGACATGTATATTCTTGTTCATTCCATGCAGATTTTGAACTCAAAATCATATCATAGTCCCATTTCCCATCCTCCCTTATCCTTGATTCCTTTTATGTAGTCACTTGGAGGATGCCATCATGCTTGTACTTTCTTACCAAGGAAGTCGTGTTATCAAATATATCAAAAATTTTTTGACAAACAGTGGAGGCTTTAGGTGATTGCAGAAGAGCCATGTACCATGTTCACCCCCCAGCTCCTGAGTTTCCTTGATTGCTGTTATAATTTTCTTGCACTAATCAACCACAAGATGATAATAGTCATGCAAGGCAAGCAATTACTAGGTTTCCTGGGATAGTCCAACCACAGGGACTATTCCTAATTTAAAGAAGCTATAACTGCCAGTGTATATGTATGTATTTTTCTTAAACATTTCTAGCTATAGTTATCAAGTGAAATAATAAATTGTATTCCCTCTTGTTCTCCTGCAGGGACTGTGGCTAATCCTGGAATTACTGACATCTGCACATCATTTCAGTGCTAAATTACAGCTGGGACATGCTAACCCCAAAGTGTGAGTAAGAGCTGTTCCTAAATGATGGGAAACTTCTTGGCAATTTATCGTTGAATTGTAATAATTAGCTTAGTCTTCATTCTCTTTTGATAGTTGTGTAAAATTTGTGCTATTTTCTTAGCACCAGAGTTGATTGTTTAATCAAAAAGAAGAATGGTCTTTCTGGTGAAGATTAGATTTCAACTAAGCCTCATTTTGTGTTAATTGTCTCATTGACAACTTCCTCTCCTTCTCCCCTTCCCCCATATAAGCAGAGAAATAATGGAAAGCTGGAATTAATATTTCCATGGAGATGATATAATTTCCTGAGTTGCTCCAAAATAATCTGAATTTCAAAACTCTCTTAACTACTAATTCGAGGAAAACCATAATAAATAATACAAACATATTAATGGCTAAAACATATTATCTCATTTTAGAGCACTTATGCCCAGTTCTCTAATAATGTATTCTGTGCTTGCCTAACAAGAGGCTAAGCACAAGAAATACAATGGTGAAACTCAAAATTTGTGCTATTTATCTCTGCTGCCCGTGAATAAGACTAGAGTAACTGTTTATACATATATATATATGAGTAGCTGTTAAAAGCTACTCTCCTTGAAAACAACGAATATAATAATGCATAACGAGTTTTTAATTTGTGAGATGGTGGGCAAATTGTAAAGAGGTTAGAAATTAACTTTAGTTCTCAAAATGAATAGGTTCCAGCCCTTATATGCATCTCATGGCTATCCAAGGAAAAGTAAAATTAAAGCTTTTTTAGACAAGAAAGGACTGAAAGTTTAAACAGCAGTCTAAGATTCACATGCTGCAGTGAATTTGGCCTTTGCCATATTTTGTATTGTTCATCTGGTGTAACAGTAATTATGAGATAGCTTTGTTCGCCATGGAAAACACAGGCTTTAATAATTCTGTGCTGCTCACCAGGAGCAAGATAAAATAAACAGGCCATGGGGCAGATGAATGAGACTTTTAATGGCTTCATTAAAACTATCAAATGCTTCATTGAGAAACCATAATGAAATTCAGAAAAAACTTTTCCAAATCATCATCTTCCTTGGAGACGCCTGAATTCTGGAAGTTTGGAAAGCTTCAGAAATTTCTCAATAAATGATATTTTTTAAGTGTGGACTGGGATTTGAGGTGTAAGAGCTAGAAGAAGCAGAAAAGAGAAGCTATTTTTAGGAGATGATCCTTGTTGTATCTTTATAATTAAAAGACATATAATTCTATATGGGCAGGCACAGCGCTTAGGGACATGGTTGTGTGGTGGACTTGGTGGTTTAAGGTTTATGGATGGACTTGATGATCTTAAGGGACGTTTCCAATCAAAAAATTCTGGTTCTTTAAAATAAATCTTGCTGAAATTTAGATACATACTTTCAAAATGCTGGGAGTTTATACAGACAATAGCTGGCTCCATCTCCTGAGATTTAAGATTATATTATATTCAGGTCAAAAACCTTTCTTCTTATGCTACTTATTCCATTGAGTATGTGTGTTCTACTTTACTCACCTTTAACTGTTTCCAAGTGTTTTTCAATAAGTTACATTGCAAATGTCAGCTTCAAATAGTCTTTGAATCCTAACTGACATAATCTCATCCCTTTTAGAGTAGAAGAAATAATGTTCTAAAAAAGGGAAGTATCATTATTATTTCACTAACTATGTGAATTTGGTTCATAGGTCCTCTTTCCCTTTGTTCTGTTCTTTTGTTGAGTTGGGTTTTTTTCTCCCTATGATTCCAATTTTTTTCTGTAAGCTTCTAATGATATGTAACACTTCAGCATATATGTCAGTTTAAGGACATTAATGATGTTCTCTGTCCAGAAAAATCAGTTTTACATGTGCTTCATTATCATATTAAGTATTTTCTTATTCTGTATTTTCTTATTCTTTTCTCATGCCTGTATAGAAGAGTGAAAATTTAAGTCAGCAGGTCTGAGAACACTGATGGAGTCTTAATTTTAGCACAGATTTCTAGCTACATTATAATCGTAATTGTACAACTGTAGGTATTTTATCTCTCTAAAACACACTACAAATAACTCCAGTACTTTTCTAGCACTGGTAATCATTCTGTGCTTACTTGCTTTTAATTTCAACATTTGTTCACTCTCTGGGAATAATCACAAACACCAGAATTGTACAAGATTTCTACAATTAAGAGTCCCCTCCTTTCTACATCATAAGTTTAAATATTAATGGGAAACTGTTTCAAAATCAGCTTCTGGTTGTTTGTAGGAAAATCCCCCAGTGACATATGGAGCTGTTATGAATGGTGGGCATAGGAAAAGAGTTTAGTTAAAAGTCTTTGAGGACTTCCCAGAAATTAAATTTTAATAGTGAGTATTGAACTTGGATTTCCCCTTACAGAAAACATTGAAGGAACTAATGAACTCAAAATGCACATTAACTGAAATGGAGTTTGATAGATTAGCACAAGAATACTGTTCTAATTTAGAAGAAAACAACAATCAAATGTCTTTGTCTTCTTGAAGCAGCAATACAATTCTAAATTTATTGATTTTCTCATATACTCAGAAACTTTCATGGAAGCTACACTAATCATTAAGTCAAATAGCACCAGTTGTGAACAGAAGCCTAAATAATGTGCAAGATTGAAAGATATTACATAATCAAACCTTAACATCAGTCATACATTTATTAACTCATTCATTCCAAAAAAACCCTGAGTATAAAATCAGAAATATGGATGATGCAAACCACCAGTGGGGTTTGTTTTGTTTTGTGGAAGCCTTACTGCTCCATTTCCAATGAGGAAAATGCTTTACTCTTACTGAAATTGTGGCTGGAGTGAGTTTCCATCCAAAATCTCTCAATACAAATGCATATGTTTCTATCTGTGTATATATATATATATATATATATATATATATATATACACATGCATCTATCTATCCATCTACAGGTATGTAAATATTTTTATTTTAATCACTCAAGCATGCAGTTCAGTCAGCCTATCCATGCACTGAAGTGCTGTATTTGTAAGACAGAGAATGAAATATTGAGAGGATATGTTCAAAATTGACTGACCTATATAAGTTTTGTTTTATGCTAGAATGGATGTGAAAAAATATCTGTTTCAGATAAAACATTAAGAGGCAGAAGGGCAACAGTGGCCATGTAACTGAACAGATTGTTTCATTTCAAATACCCTGGAGAAATATCTTTTTTTCCCCCCACTTCTGCCCATCCTTTTGTTCTCAAAACTGCTCCTAAAAATAGGTAGTGTCAAAGTGTTGTACAGTTATTTTTATATAACTGTTGTGTGCAAGATCATTTTTATTATACTACATTAACATGAATTTGTATGTGTATATTTTTTGTCAGTTCTCAAATGCGAAAAAATTATTGTTATTCTACTTAAGTAGAATAGGACTATATTTCAATTGTTCATGATTAGTGAATGATATCAGCTGATGCTATAAGTAAAGAGATCACATGACTTGCTGCTGTGTCAAACATTTTCAGAATCATAATTCTTATCTTAATTTGTGGGGGAAAATTAGACACTGGATGCAAATTCCTTCACTTTTATTAATAAATTAAGATTGATACGTAGTCTGATTAAAAAATCTGTTGGGCATGTATGCCCCAAATATTGTGCTTAGAAACCTTTTCTTCATGAGAAGGGCAGGACAAACAGGTGCCTTTGATCAGGTACAATTATCTAAAGGTTTTTCTGAAAGAGAGTATTTGACTTTATATCTTCCGATGATTTATTTTAACTTAGAATACTCCTTTGCAGTCACAGTCCAAGAGCAGAAATGTGTATGCAAGTAGGAACTGTACCTGTGACCACAAATGTAGGATGCAGCAAAATCTGGTTTTCCCTCTGTGCTACTGCAGTCTAACATAATAAGGAAACTCAGAAATATTTCATGATATGTGCTGACGTAAGAACCATTTTTATATCCTGAATGGCTTTTAATGGCTTTGGAAGAAAAGTGCTCCTTCTCTATCTCCTGTGTACACAAAAATTCTGTATGTTACCAGGCTGAGATAGGAATCCTCCTGAATATTTAATGAGGATGTGCTACTGACAATTCAAAAAAAAAAAAAAAAAAAAAAAAGCAAAAGAGGCTACACAGGACTATTTTTCCACTTTTCTCCATCCTGTTTAATATTTCAACTTACAAGAGAATTTGCTCTCTAAACATTTTTTAGATAGCTTTTCTTTTCTCACAGTGGGCTGAACGTGACTTTGGTGATGTTGGCATTGAACTCACAGTTGGGGGGTCTTTCATGGGATTTTTTATTATTTTGTTTTTGTTTGGGGGTTTTTGGTTTTGGGGTTTTTTGGGGTTTTTTTTTTGTTGTTGTTTTTTGGTTTTTGTTTTTTTATCTTGAAAGGCAAGTTTTACTCTGACAGCAAATTTCATTCTGGTGGTTAAATGAGGGTGAGTTCTTCTACCATTTAAGACAAAGTTTACTGGGTTTTTTTCAGTTTGGTTGGTGGTTGTTGTTTTGGTTGGTTAGGTTTGTGTTTATTGGGATTTTATTGTTGTTTAGAGGGAGAAGGGGATTTGGTTGTTTGGGCTTTGTTGGTTTGGTTTTTTTTTTTTTTTGTTTTGTTTTGTTTTGTTTTTTCCCTTTGGTAATGATATTTCCATATTTTCTGAAAGTAGTGCTGCTTTGTAGCCTGGATCTTTATCTGTTCATTTTTATTTTCACAGAGTTTCCTTTTTTCTTTTGCATTTTTAAGAAAATAAAGATCCCAGATACCATCAAATCTGTTACAGGTCTCCAGGAATATCTCTATTTTGGTCTCAGATGTGATGATATCTAAGCACTGGCTGGGAACCTCTGTTCTCATCAGTACATGCCATCAGGTGAATATTATTTTTCTTTTCTTTTGGGGGAATTTTTTTTTGTTTTGCCCCCTTTTTTCACTTCCTGGGTCTTCAACTAAAGTTGATGGAGCACTATAAATCCCTCTTTGTGTTTTAAGGCACTAAGCAAGACAAATAATTTTAACAAGACAAACCAAGCGTGTCACAAAGAAATTAAGGAAATAAAAAGTCACTTGAGAAGTTTTGCACTTTCTCTCCTGATCCTGACATCAGCAACAGAGGTCCTGTTAGAGCACCACAAAGCATTCTCTAAGCTAGAAGTCAGTCTCTTTTTTAATTAAAAATCTTTCACCCCATATTGTTGCCACAACAATGATCTATTCTACTACCTTTATATTTCCAAAGTTTGTGTTCTGAGAAACAGAGTGAAGCATAAACTGTATGCAAACAAAGAAAGCCTGACCAAAAAGGCGTCTTTGAAAGAAGTTAACGTTTTCTGGTGTTTAAGATGACAGACAAGGAAGGCATAAAGGAAGGCAGCAGCATCTGTCTCCTGAAGGGTGATGAGATTTAGATGGCATCCTAGACATTTGTACATCTTCTTGGCCAAATCTCCTTCTCAAAAGTGAGTAGTGAGGGGATTTTTCCTGCCCTTAGAGCCTCTCTTGAGACAAGCACAACTTTTAGCCTTGACTTCAGAAACTGCACTGCAAGAGCAGCCTGCCATCACTCCTGTGTGCTCTGCTCCATCACCATCTCCCAGCTACAATAACACGGGCCACATCAGCTTCAGGTGGGGAGGGGAGGGAGAGGGGAACAGTGATTTGACAGGCAAATTGCAGCCTAGCTTTCATCAACCAAGCTCAGCACTGCAGGCTTTTAAAGGGCCATTCAGAGCTGGGGCTGAGCAGGTCACTGCATTGCTGCCTGGAGGAATATTGTCTCCTCTTCCCCCAGCTGGTTGGAGGATTGACTGGAGATCAACCCCCCAGGATGAAGGTATCCTTGGAGACTATCTCTTGTCTCCAAGTCAGTGAGATGCACCCTGTCCTTCCAGGCCACAGGATGCTCCCAAGCTGCAGGAGGCTCCCTGCACCCCCTTGGTCCCCAAGTCTCAGTGTTGGTGTGGCAGCAGCCCTGCACAGTTACGTGCTGTGTCTGTGTTTGATGAATGTTCCAAATCTGGGTCCAACAATATTTGCTCGGGCACGGAGAAAGTCTGGGAATTTGATCTTGGCATGCACCCGGAGCCAAAAATACAGTGCAGCAAATGGGCATATGAAAGACCTGGCTGAAATTCACCCCTGTTATCCCAAATGTCACTCTGAATGTTCTCAGAGACTTTTAGGCTCCCAGTAGACTCAGTTGTGCCAGTGGTATCTGAATGTAATGAGCTGGACCTGTCATAAGCAAGTCTCAGCCAGCACATTAATTCACTAGGGTTTTCAGATGTGATTCTTTAAAAGATCTTTGCAGCATAGATTTTTGTGGTCTAAACTTTGAATTATCACTCTCTGCAGTATCTCACAGTTTGTGTCCCTTTAAACACACCTGCAAGCATGCTTAGGAATGTAATTAAATTGCTGTTACTGGAGTTAAACTTTATTGTCACTCAGGAAAACATATTCACAAGTGGGAAACAGTGTCTGACTTCCCAGTACTTTAGCAAAAGTCGCCTCGATAATGTAACAAAGGTATCCCAGAGTAAGGGTGTAAACTTACACTTGGTTTGTTCAAAGAACAACTGCACTTAGGCTGGCTCTCAATCCACAGTTATCTCTTAAAAGTTTTCCTTTGTACATTGAAATTATATGTGATAGCAGACGCCAAATTCAGCTTTTTAAGCCATACTTAGAGTGAATAGATAATAACTTCCTGATTCATCACTGCTGCATGTTTTAAGCTTTGCAGGTAACTTCATTTTTGAGACTGAAATGCCTATTTTTTTTAATCAGTTGTGTTTAGATCAATGTCTGCTGCCTATGAAACTTGTTTAGATTGAGATTTCACTACAAATTTGAAATGGCCCAGATTAATTTCAGAGGGTGTCCTAAAATATCTCTGACAGACTTGGGCAATTTGTGATTATATTTTAGAGCCAGCTGCTGACTACAGAGTACAATCAAAACCACCTGACAATTCACAGTTTTGTTTGGCTTAAGGTTTAAATCCAGTTCACAGAAAGGAAGAGCTGAACTCTCCACCCCAAGATTTGCTCATCTTTTTTGCAGCTGTAGAATACTGGAGTGCAATTATTATGAGCAATCAACTGAAAATGTTGCTTTTCTCCTTTCCAGGGCCCTATTTGAACTAATAAGTCCTTCTGTAATTATGATGGTGGTGCTGCATCACTAAAATATTCAAATATGAATGACATTACAAAGACTTCTCTGGGAGGAATAAAGAATCATGCTATAATCATAAAGTTTAAAAGCAATTAAATGCAGATACATGGAAATAGGGGAACTAAAATGCCTGGGATTTGTTCTAGTGTCTGCCCAGATACTCTTTATGTCATCAGTCTTAGTGGAGCAACTTCACAGTTGTTTCACATTCTCAAAGAGCAACCTAAATTTGATTCAATGTACACCTGTGTAAAGCAGATTTCATTTCAAAAAAATATGTCTAATTTATTCTCTTACTCAAGCAAAATGCAGTTTTGGTTGTTGTTTTTGTTATTTTCTTATTAATTAAGAGATAAACCATTATTTTTCCATGATCTATATAGTTTTCGGTTTCTAGAAAGATACATTGCACAAAAAAAATCACAAGCTCTAGTAGCACTGACGTTCTTGTGTCTTGTACCAGCAGTCATGTGCAAAAAGTACAAAAGTTTAAGATGTGCTTTGTTTTCCCCTTTATAGTCTTAGAAGAATTTTTGTTTTTTAAATCTGAGAGGCAAAATCAAGGTATCTCTTTTAGATTTTTGACATATAGGTTCTTGGCAAATGTCAGTGCTTTATTTTAGTTAATACAAGTAATCACAATTAGCTGGAGGAAATAAGCAAAAAGGAATGCTTATGCTCCAATTGTACTAATAAACATACTATGAGTGAATCCTTGACCATTTAATTTTTTTTTTTGGTCTTATTTGTATTTCAGACCTCTGGAATAAATCCATGGGCAGACCTCTGCTTGGGTATTTGCTCTGGATGCTGAAGTTACAGAGATAAGAAACTGCCTGGAGTGTGTCCATGTACTTGCATTATGGTTATGGAAAGACATGGAAATCACTGAAGCGGTGGATTCCCAGCCTTCTGACATTTGCTGCATTCCCCCTTTGTGGATCTTATGTACCTTAGCCCAGTATTGTGTTAAATCTGATTGCCTCCAAAATTAACCTCTAGATTTATTTCCAGTTGTAAATGGGTTTGAAAATGCTCAGCTCAAGTTGTATACTGCATTTCATCCAGATTTAATGTAATGTGGTAATCATTAAACACTGCTGTGAATGAGATTTATACAGCAGTGATAAACTAACAGTCCCCATCAGACTGAAGGTTCTCTACACACTTTACAAACTCAAATTTTAAAAGCAGAAAATAGAAATTAAAACATAAGCTACAAAAAATATCGTACCAGTTATTAAATATGCAGTTATTAGTTATTCTGCATTTAACTGCCTTCCAAGAGTTTTGAAAACCAGACAGACATTGACTATAGTTTTATCACAAAATTGATTTTCTATCAAAAGAATATCTAGGATGACAAAGGAAAACCCACCTATTCTCCATTAGTAATATGAAAATATTGATATAATTTAATAATAAATTACTGGGATCACTGGAATACTTAAGAAATAAATGTGTTCCACCCATGTGAAGGCCATCAAACATTGGTGGACATAAAAATGTCATACTTATCAATTCTATTTTGCACTCTATTTAGGAGTGAGGAATCTTTCTCATGTTTAAGCTCCAGCTCTCCTGTCTCAGTTCCCTGTTACTGTACCTTGCCTCTGAGGAAACCACTCATTCTACACTGATCCCCTTTGTCTCTGCCACTAGAGCTGCCCAATGTGATTTTTTCCTTCTCTGCTTCACCTCTGCACATTCAGTACTCCAAAAGCCATTCAAGTTCCTTCTTCTGTAGTTGCCTTCTACATTACCGAGATGAGCAGAGTTTTCCTGAAGTTCTGAGGTGAGTGGAGATGGTTTGACTCAAAAAGCTCATTTGGGCATGAAGGTTCACTTAACCAGCAATGAACACATTTTAATGTGGCTGGAGTCCCTGCTCATGTTCTAAAACCTAGAAAAAAACGATACAGAATTTGAAAATAATTATTAAGAGAAAAAAAATCCACAAACATTACTCTCTTAGGATGAGATATTGCTAATCAGAAGAGGTGCAAGTAAATTTTTAAAAATATCGTGAAAGAGTCAAAGGAAGTCAAACAATTTTTGAAACTTGGCAAGTCTAGCTCAGGTTCTCTTGATTCTGGGTTCTTTTTACACAGCACTGAGTACATTTAAAAGCTTCCAAAATTAATGGGGATTTTTAAATAATGCAAGAGACTAAATCCTAAATTGGGGCCTGTCATTTCACATTTCTTTCAGTTACACAATGAAATCTGTAGGCTGCAAAAGAAGATCATGCAGTGCCCTGGATGTAGACATCTCTCCTGCTGGCTGGTTAAGCATGGGATAAACACGGGATGCCTGCTGCCTTCCTGCTTCCTGTGGCATCACTTCTGCCCCTCCAGAAAGACTGGGTGTCACTTCTGGCCCTCTGGGATGCTGCAGAGTCAAGGAGTCACAGGTACATCCCAACTCCCACATTTGGTCACCACATGAGAACAACTGATCTGCTGCAAAGAGGCACCAGGGAGGAGATAAAACACATCTTCTAATTAATTGCTCACATGTTTGTTCAGAAATGGAGAATCACCCAAATCCTGAGCTCTTAAGAACCAACTACCAGTGAGGTAAAGCTGCTTTTCCTGAGGGAAAGGACTTCAATCCATGGTCGTTATTTATTGTTCATTTACTTCACATAAACTTTCTCTTAATCAATCATTCAGGTTTTTCTGGTCCTTAATCCTTAATGGTCCTTAATTAAATGATCTTCATTGGTTTTTGCCAACTTCCTGAAATTGAAGAAAACAACAACAAAGACCTCTCAAAAAAACCTTAGCCCACCACAGTTACTAACAACAATGGTAGATAGCCCTTTATTAATTTGGCTGAAATAAACAATGCAAATGAGGTGTTTAGGGGACTGCCTCTCAAAAAGAGAGGCATTCTCTCATTCTTTCATCTGCCCTTCTGTGCATTGCAGCCTTGCTGAAGGACCTGCAATTCAGCTGCTGACGAGAACAGCTGCCCTCAGTCAGTGCTTCAAGTCCCCCAAAGAGGCTCATCACCTTCCTCCTCGAGGAGTGAAAGGATCTGGGTAAAGGCACAAGAGACTTCAGCTTGTAAGGCCATCCACAAAACCTTCCTTTGAATGTCTGAGTGGGGCAAATGAAGAAGGGAAGGGATACAGGGACGGGGATGTGGTGCTGGCGAGAGCCCTGACACAGCCTCAGCATCCAAACTCCAGAAGTTGCCCCAATGGGATGGAAGGGCCTCTCTCCACTCAGAGGCTGGATGGTTCCATGTCACAGGACTTCCACTGGGATTGCTTGGTGATCAGTAGAAAACAGAAAACAAAGAAGCCCTCATTTTCCACATTAGAGGGAAAAGGAGTGAGCTCTGACAGAACACAAACCAACCAGACACGGACAGTCCCTGTGCCTGTCACTGCTGTGTCACCTAGGCACTTTCTTTCACTCTGAGGATTCATTATTTAAATCTTAAAATGCCTCCCTGAAATGAAGCAGAGATATTCCTGCTTTCAATAATACATTTGCAATAATGCTTTCCTCTCTCCTTCAGACCTCTTTGAAATCAATAACTGCAGTCAGTGACATGTTCACAGTTTGCATAAATTAATGAAAGAGAAGTTGGAAGTGGTTGACCAAGATTTATTTATCATTATTAAATTGACTGTGTATCCATGTTGCTCTTCTGATAAGAAAATTAAGAAGGACCCGAAAAAAAGCTCTTAAAATGTAGGATTTAGAGTTTATTCTGCACCTCAATCTACAGTATACAATTGTAAGAATCAAGGCTTCTGGTTTGAGGTGAAAATGCTTGCTCTAAATTGTAAGCAAGATTGCTTTCCTGGTATTGCTTAACATGCTGAGAGGATGTGAAAATGGATATTTCCAATACTGCGAAAAAATAAGTCCAAAGTTGGTCACTTAATAGATAAGGGCTAACTATTATTTAGTCCCTTTTGTTTAAAAAGAAAAATATTAATCATCTTGGCAACAAAACACAAAGACATAAAACATTAACATTCCTGCTGAAGGTTTTATTACATACTGTTTCTGATAAAAATCTAAAATGCAAAACTCTCATGATCCAAGCCCAGAAGTGACACCTAATCTTTCTGAAGCCATGCCCTTGCACTCTGGAATGTGTTGACTTGGAAATGCGAGTCCTGTGAGTCTTGTACTCCCTTAATTTGCATGCAGTCCTGTTTCACAGCCGTGTTTCCCTGAACACCTCAGCCTTCCCTGAGCATTCCATGTTTGGCTCTGCCCAGTTTGTGGCAATAACCCCAGGCACAGAGCAGGGCAAGGAGGCTGCCAGCAGCAGAGGGCTGGCACCGACCAGCCAAGGGCTTGCATGGCACATGCCAGCTCAAACACAAGCACTTCCTCTTGCTGTTTTCCTGCCTCCCGAGGCCAGCCAGCCAAAGATGGAATTTCTCCATTCCTGGAACATCTGGGGTAGGCTCTCAATGCTCGTAATTATCCTCCCAGTCCCAGCCCTCTGCAGGTGCAGGGAAGTGCAGGGCAGGTTCTTTGAGAACAGAGCTCTACAGTGGATAAATTAATCTATAAATCTTAGTGAAACACATGCCATAGGGTTTAACATGCATTTATATTTTTGTAATTTTTTGCTGAGAAAGCAATACCAGTTGGAATACTGTTACATTATAAGGTTATGAAGCCTTGGGCAAAATCTTAGTAAATGTTTTTTGTAATGTTTCTTAGTAAATGTTTTTTAAATTTCTATTGCAATAAAAACCTTCATGTCAGCATCTTAAGCTGCTGTATCACTTATGGTTTTACCATCTACTCCTACACCACTCAGTCAATTTTTAACCCTTCTTCTCAACACAGGCTTTCACTTCTCAGGAATTTGTCTTCACCCCTTGCTGTCCTCATCTCACATGGCAACTCCAGGAAAACCTTCCCATGTGTGCCCTGGCAGTCAGTGCTGCTGTGGTGCACTCTGGCTCTCAGACGGGCTCTGACCTGTGAATGTTGTGTGAGCTGTGAGCTGCTCCTCGTTTGGCTCAGCATGGCTTGCCTGGACAGATGGTGAGTAATGGCATGCACCACCCACTTGTCTTTCTGTGCCTTTCTCCATATGGTTCTTGTATTAGGTCTGGAAACAAACTGGAGCAGTTGGTGTGACTAGGAAATTAATTTCATTAAGCTCAACAAAGTTGCTGTTAAAATTTCTCGTATTCTTGTGCTGGTATGAATGGCTGTGTGAGGCAGGTCAGACTGAGATGGGAATATGCAATTCCCTTGATTTTATTGGGGTCAAACCCACCTGTATTGTGCCTAAAACCTATTCTGTGGTGTCTGTAAGTCACTTTAGCATATGAGTGACTTCCTCATTTCCCCAAGAAAATCATCTCATGTACATCTTGTCAGTACATGTACACTGCATAATATCTGTAAATGTTCTGACACTGCACAGGATTACACAGTCTTGGAAATGGATAATGTCACTTGCTCCTTTTGGTGGTGGTAGGGGAGATAGTATTAAAGCAACCTGATATTAAAATGAATGGGTTTAGATGGTAGATTTTAGTTATATCCTCTCTGCTTTAAAGGAACTGATTAAAAATGTCAAGATTTCAGGATCTAGGATAACATGTCAAAGGGAGCCTGTAAAGGTTCAGGAGTCCAACCGCCATTGTAAGATTTAGCTCCCATTGAGACTCAGCGTCAAAGGACAGAATTATTTCACAGGTATTTTTGATATATTTGTTTCTCAGCTAGTCACCTGGGACCAAATCCCCAAGAGGGAGCTACAGCATGAGGGAATTCGTGTGTTGTGGGGTGGAGCATGGCAGTCCAGACTGTTGAAAGCAATTCAACACTGATTTAGGACTCAGCTGCATGGCTAATGCACTCCAATATGGAAATAGGCTGGTGGAATTCCTAAAGAGCCACAATCAGTTCCTGCCCAGAGCTTCTGCTTCCCAGAACACGGGGCAGGAATGTATAATGTGGCTTCCAGCCATGTGAAGGTTTGGGTGTACAGCTCATAGAGGTATGGAATCTGGCAACCACAAAAAGTACAGATATTCATGAGGGAGACACCTGTCCCTATTCCAGTGGTTACTTTATGTATTTTAAATATTTTTTTTTAAATCTTATTTTCAACATTTACATTATAAATCTTGTATGAACCAGCCTCTGGAACAGGGGCTGGGGTCCAGGTGTTTCTGCCCTTCAGGGAATGTTCCTACCACAAGGCTGTGGTGTCATACTCATTGCTTCCCCCTTTTCACCACACATATTTTTCATTTATTTGTACAAAATGAAGCAGATTCATCATCAAGGCTTGCAAGATTAACAAAATATTCCATGGATGGGAATTTAAAGCACAGCTGAAGAACGAGAGGAATTTGCTACCCAGCACTCCCTTACTTTGTGACTGGTGCTTTTGGGAAGCTGCTCTATGGGCTCACCACATGCCTCTGGGATAGAGTTTCTCAGGGGATACAGGTGGAGGAACTGTGCTTGAGAATACTTTCAGCCACAAATTAGACACAAAGAATTCAGCTCTGCTGACACTGCAAGACTCTTGGACAAGCCCAGAAGTGAAACTTCAGCACCTGGCTTAATACTGGGGGCACAGGGCTGTAGAGGTAGATGAAGAATTTTTGGATGCAGGCACATTAAGGTAAACAATCTTTGAAAATCCCACTAAATACTTATTTTCGTCTTTACATACTTATCTAACTACAGTAATTTGATTCCAAATCAATTTAAGAATTTGTGTTTCTTGAATATTAAGACTTTGCATTACATTATTTTTCACTCTAAAAGAAACTTCCTAATATGGCTCAGAGAGGGACTGTCACTAATAAGTTATTAATGAGCCTGTACCTTTGATTGTGTGCAGTACATGTCAAGTGAGAATTGTTTCAATAATTTTTTTTTTGGCTAATCAGTAGAACAAGTATTCATTCTTAGCTTTCCTTTACTCTGAGAGATTTGGTAATTTTTCTTGGAATACACTAGTTAAAACTTACTTTCAGCCTACATTTCTGTCTCTCAGCTATTTAAACAGAACTCATTTTGTTAGTCTTACTAGGAAAAGATGCTTTGAAAATATCTGTCCCATTTCCTAGCAAAAAAGTTGCACACTTATATACATACTTAAAAATCACAAAACCAGGAAGCATAAAACTTAGTGTACTTAAAAATAAGAGTTGTTTGCTGACATTTTTTGGTACTGTTAGCTGTAGAACACAAGATAAAATGGAACTGACACCAAAGACAGTATTCAGGTTAGTAAAAATCTTGATTTTTCAGTGTTGTCTCCCTGAACTGTAACAAAACAGGTTATACAAAAGAGCATTGAAATTCTTGTTAGAGGAACTTGTGACTTCCATGTATTTCTACAGAATATTTCTAAGAATTAGGGGGAAAAAAACCCAACAAAACCACCAGAAAAAAAAGAGACTGAGAGAATATTTGGTGTTTAGGGACCAAGGAGATACATAATCCAGTCAAATAAAAAATCATGAGAAATAGGCCCCATCCTACAAGGATTTATGTATCCACTTCAATTTTTTTTCAGTGAGCAGTTTGTTAAGTGCATATTCAAAAAAAAAAAAACAAAACCAAAAACAACAAAACAAAACAAAAAACAAACAAACAAAAAACAACAACAACAACAAAAAAAACCACCAAAAAAACCCCAGGCCAAAAATAAAAGAATAGTGGAAGAGTTAAACTTAACTCAGTGATCAGAAAACTAAAGACCATTTGAAGCACAAAATAAACAGAGGTCCTGTGCAGATTTGAACTAGCCAGTGTACTTGTAATTATTATTTTTAAAAGAAGTTGAATATTTGCTTTCAAAACTAGTACTTCAGGTGGCTTCAAAATTGTAACCTACAGAATTTTTAAAAGTTTTTTTTTTCCTGAACCTAAATTTATGAGAGAGAGAAATTCGTGGCATAATTATCTAATGTTAGCAAAAACTAGCAAACCAAATTTCTGGGACAGTCATTCAAGTACTATGAAGGTTGGCATCTTTAAAAAAAAACAACAAAACAGAGTACTTGTAATCACATTGCTATAGGACATTTCTGTCAAAAATAACAGGTCACTGCTAAAAGTATTTGTATTCTACAACTCAGAGCTGGCAGTGCTTTCACAGAAGGGGCTTGGAGAGCCAGCCCATGTGGATGAGGTTCAGTGGGAATGGACCACTTTCTGCAGATCCAGGTGGCCAGGGAATGTCAGGGAATGGACTCACTGGGAATGGACCATTTTCTGCAGATCCAGGCAGGCCTCACAAGGAAGATGAGGTCTTTGAAATAATTTTGCCTGCCTTGGTATTATACCTCACCTTCTCACAGCTCTGCTTGGTCTGTGGCTTTCTGGCTCTGAAAAGTAAGCTTGCCTTGTTCCAGGAGAGTGTTTAAGGTACTGTTTATAAACACAGGCATCAGCACAGGTGATCAGTTTTCCACAGAGCAGGATCACATTCACTATTGCAGTACAAATCTGTGCATCGTGTGAACTCTCAGTGGTGATAAAATGGAATCACTCTCTGAAAACGAGATTCCCTCCATGGACATCATCAAAAAAATTTCCATTCACGTATATTTCACAAGAGCCTGGAGTGACAGAACAAAGAGGAATGGCTTCAAACTGACAGAGAGTAGGTTTAGATTGGATACTTGGAAAAATTTCTTTACTGTGAGGGTGGTGAGGCCCTGGCACAGACCGCCCAGAGAAGCTGTGGATGCCCATCCCTGGAAATTTTCCAGACCAGGCTGGATGGGCTTTGAGCAACCTGGGATGGAGGAAGGTGTCCTTGCCCATGGCAGGTGGTTGGAACTGGATGACCTTTAGGATCCCATCCAACCCAAAACTTTCCATGATTCTACTGACAAAAAATACATAGTCAAAATTAATATATAAAAGTTACGAGAGAGAACCTATAAAAGGCTCCAGTCCTACTCCTTCCTCTCCAGAATCAGAATTTTACTCTTTCCCTATACCATGATCATTTATGTAAGCTAAAAGTAATCCATTCAGTTCTGAATAACACTTATTTTGAAATATAAAGTTTGTACTTCCTTAAATGCCTCTAGTGGAAGTATAACAGACTTACAGAGACTGAAAACCTCACTTCTGTACTTGGAAAAAATCCGAATAAGCCTATTCTTTACAGTGCATGAAGATTCTAATTGTTTTCCTAACACAGTAATCGTAATTCTTTCTATGACCACCACAATGGAAGACAAAGGGAATTTTCATAAATTAATAAATTTGATTTGTCCTCAAGTGGATGTTCTCCACCATATAGAACTTATTTTTTGTTCATTACATACCTTGGTCATCCCCTTATGGACAAACCCCTGAAACTGTGAATTAAATGAAACAGATGCAGTGTGGGTGTTGTGAGTATGCCTGCACTCATCCCCAAAATAACATTATTTACTACTTCTTTGCTGAAAATGGCATAAAAATAATCTAATTCAGAGGGTAAATACGTTTCAATACCACATTCACTATTACAGTCATTGAATCACCAAGATAACTCACACATTAATTTTTTTACACTGCATACTACTCTGGATGCTTAAAGAGTTACATGAAAAATTCACAATTTTCAAAACTTGCAACTGAATTTCATGTGATAGTCTGTGAAATGCCACTGAAGTCAGAAAAATGCTCATATTTGTAAGTAAGCATAATTTTAGTGCTCCAGTAAACTGATGTATAAATCTGCCATGCAATATGTTGGTCATTATCTAAACTACTGAGGATTTTAATGACTTAGAAAGTTTGTAAAATAATATGAGATCCTAACACAGAAAACTAGCATTTAAGTCCAGAACACTACCACCATGTATAGGTTTTAATCATAGTACATTTCACAAATTAGGCAAATTTAACTTTACTCAGTCAATTAATATTCAGTAGCATTACAAAAAATTATATTGAATTATCCAGAGGCAAAGTCATAAGAAGTTGAAGAAATGACAAGGAATAAGAAAGAAAAAAATTAACAAAAAATGTAAGAATAATTACCGTAAGTATAGACCAAGAATGGTAAATTTGAAAATATATGAACAGGACTGTCTATTTCTTCTTTCCCCTCCACCCATGGCACTCTTCAGTAGAACATGGTGCAGAATTTACTTCATTTTCACTGTTGCTTCTTTACCCCCAGAACAGCATCTCACTTCAGCTCAGTCACGGCATTTCTGCAGTTTTGCACCATTATTTTTTGGGGGCACAGACCATATAACCTATTATGGGAAGTGGCCCTGTACATGTTTGTGGTGGTTCCCCAGAGCAGATGTGGCCCAGTCCCTGTGAGTACAAACCAGCAACATCACGAGAAAAGATTGCAGGGAAGTGTGGACAAACCAGACAAATTCTGGTTGTCTGAAGTGGATGGCTGGGCTAAACAGTGCATTGTGAAATCTCTCCCCCCATCCTTAGTGGTCAAAAAGAATTGTTTCTTCCTTTAGATGGAGAATTGTGTTTTGTGTGGATGCCTCATGTAAAGCCCCCTGAGAGGATTAGGTGAAAGTACTGTCACTTATGACATGTAAAATTCACCTCATCTTCTTCACCAATGACTAAGGATGAAGTGATTCTGAGACAGATGATTATGTCTGGGGGAACAGTCATGATAAATTCTTTACATCTCCTTTTCTTCATTATCTATTTCCTACTCTTTGTTGTCCAGAGCAAACTGCCTTTTTTTTTTGGTGGTTTTTTGTTGTTGTTGTTGTTGTTGTTGTTGTTTTGTTTTTGGGGTTTTTTTTCCCTGTTAAAGCCAATTCAGCCTTTTAAACTAACTGCATGTTCACCTTTATTTTCTTACAGACCTTTCTGTGACAGTAACTCATGAAACTTCCTGGGTTTGTCTCCTTTGAAGTCTCCAGGAAGTCTCCATGGAAGATTGTGCTCCAAATGGAAAATAGAAAGGGTAATTTTTGGTTTTCGCTGCAGTGTGAACTGCTGCAGTTTCTTTGGTGAATGACTGATACAATACGACTTCAGTACATGTAATGGTTCCTATTTGCTTTGGGTTGTGATAGACACCTGTTCATCAAAAGGAAGCTGAGTTTGCAAGTGCCAAAAAGATGCATCACCAGAACTTCAGCGAAGTCTTGAGCTGTTGACTATTTGAAGGGGTAGAGTTCTGTCTTCCCAGAATTCCTTTTCTCCAGAGAAGGAAGACAGGATTTTTAGGTGACTGTAAGTATATGCTCAACATACTGTTTAAGAAGTCCCTGTCAGCTGTAGACAGCCTAATCCAGTGGAATCATATCCTGAAGAAATAACACAAACATCCTCCTGCCTTCCCTCTCCTTTTTGTGCATTCCTCCACAGGAAATCTCCTAAATGGTCATTATTTCTCATCTTCTGTGCAACTTGTGTTCTGTTTGGCTCATCTCCTACCATGCTTTCCCACCTGGTACTGGTTTTGATGGACACGCTAACATTAAATTACTGCTGCCTTCTTGTGAAAGATCTTCACAACTTAAGTGCCTAAAATACCGTTAGGTAGCCGATGAATAAGACACAATTACATTTTTTTAAAAATTCAGAAACATGCAGAAGTATTTTATCAAATCCCACATGGTAGAGAGCACAGCAAATTTCATCTTCCCATGTATTGATCAATACATTAAGAATTTGTGCCTTGACTTTGTGAGCCTTGACTTACATCATCTACCTAATGCATGATGTGAGAATCGATATACCAGGAAAAAGGACTCTTAATTTGACTTTGTTGTGTCAACTTCAGCACAGAAAGTGACAGATACCTTGGGGAGGTCTGGCCCATTTCATGTGAGACTGGAAAGAACCTAAAATGCATCCAGTCAAAAAAAAAGCTGCTGATTTTAATCTAAACAGAATAATTAATGTTTTAGCTTAAGAAATTAGAAGAATATAGGCAATTATCTCCTTTGATCTATGTATCATAATTCTAAAGGGGGTGGCAGCAAAAAAAAATTAAGGTAAAGAGTGTTTATTCCTCTAGTTCTTTTTGTTCTCATTATTTTATTTAAAGTGTCAACATTTCTGGTATCAGGAGGTGTAAGTGTAAAGCAACAAAGTGGAGATAAATTAAGAGGTAAGCAAATGTTACTTGGCAGGGAGTATTAAGTCAAAGGTCTGATCTATCTGAATTGTAGCTGCTGCACGTGTGGCATTAAGTATTGCAATATCCTTTTATTTGCATTCTGTTTTGATGCATCTAGACTTAGAAATACCTGAAAGATGCATATTTTTTTTATTTAAAAAAAATGAAAAAGAGTCATGTAATCATTACTATCTGGGCACTGGTTCTGTCTCTGGGAGGTTGATGTTTAGGGTAGATGGAACCCAGCTATGTTTTTCTAGGTGTGTATGGCAACCTCCTGATTGCTGTCTCACCAGAATAAACTCTAAACCTTTCCAGCTGCTCTTAATCTGGCCCCTTAACCTTTAAAAAAACCAGAGGCTTTCCATTCCTCAGAGCCAAACTTTGCTAACAATATCTAGGTTGTTTTCAAACCAAGCTTCAAACATAAAAGTGACTAATAAATCCATATTCCATAATAGTCAGGCTGGAAAACTATTATTTTAAAACAGACTCAGTTTTTATGACCCATTTCTAATAAAAATCCCAAGTATGCCTCACTAATGCTACCATTTCAGATACTCAGATCCCGGATGATAGGCATGATATCCAGATAGATACACCAATAAATATGTAAAGGCTGTAAATCTGTCTCAAATTAGTGATTTGTAGATGTGCGAGGGGGAAGAGGGCTGGGAAATTCTGTTTTCTAATCTGTTCGTTTCCTGACTCTTAATGCTCTGTCACTTCCCAGCTGGTGGTTGTATTTTTTCTGTGTTTTCTATTAAGTGCTAAATACATTTCTCCATGCTCTTCGGGCGACCCGGGGTTTTGCAGAGCCTTTTAGTCTGCACCTGATTCCACTCGTGTGCAGACCAATTTTGGGCAGCCCAGGGTTAGGTTCAGAGTTTGACCTTAGAATACTGCGGAGCCCTCCGGCGTGAGAGTGAGGCAGGTTTTGAGGAAGGAAACAGCGGCTTTTGGATGGAGCTACAGCCTAAAAATCCACAACGCTTCGGAGGACGGTAGCCCGCTGGCTTCGGGATTCCAGTTCGGGCTTCCTACTAAAACAACAACACAACCCGTAATCATCACTCATAAACATCCATCTTCCTGACTCTTTTACGGCCTCGTAATTGCCCCCACCCTGACAGGCGGATTTATGCCCTGGCTGCCGGCAGCCGGTGCCAGGGAGCTCCTCTGGGGGAGCGCGGGGCAGGGCCGGGCTCGGCTGCCCTTCCTCGAGAGTCACCCCTGGAGCTTCGGAAGGGGCAAAAAGTCCCCCAGTTCTCCTCAGCCGCCTTCGTTATCGCCTCCAACAATCGGGTTTGGCCGCTTGTCCGGTGCACGTTTGCCTCTGGGCTTTGGGCAGCCTCCTCTCCCGGCCGGGGGGAGCGCTTTTCCCGCGTAAAACTCAAGGACTGCAGCGCTCAGGAGGGAAATCCTCTCCTTTCCGCTCGTCCTCTTTTTCTCTTCCCCAGCAGGCTTTCGTTCAAGTTTCTCCCGCAGGTCTCTCTCTCGCCCTCCCGGCAGGACTTCGCAACTTCTGCCGCGGTTCCGCTGGCCTTTTATTTGCCCTTTTTTTTTTTTCTACCCCTGGGCTTTATTATTATTTTTTCCCTGTCATTTCTCATTCCCCGCAATCAGCAACGACTGCAAGGCTCCCTCTCCTTGCCCGCGAGGTACGGCCAAGACTCCCGCGGGCCGGGCAGGACCCTCCGGCGGGCAGCGCTGCTCCGCCCCCGCCTCCTCCTCCTGTCCCCGCCAGGAGCTCCTAGAAGGCAAAGATGGCCTAGAAATTAAGCAGCACTTCTGAGGTGATACATCTGCCTCTCCCCCCGCCCACCCCCCTTCCCCATTTTCTTACACTGCTTAGGATTTCTCCGTGTCTCCCCTAGTCCTGCACTTTGAAAAATACATTTTAATTTGCCGCCCCAAGCCCGAGGTGGTCGCGGCGCTCCCCAGCCCCCCCGTGCCCGGGGAGGGGGCGAGCGCGGCGCTCCGCAGGAAATGCCGGCGCTGCTGCTGCAGGGAGCGCCCCCGGCCCGCCGCCCCCCGGACAGCGGGCGCTGACCGCCGGGGTCGCTCCCGGACCCCGCCCGGCTGGGAATAAGCCCCGGGGCGGGCGCCCATCACGCAGGGGAGCTCGCCGAGGCCATGGGCGGCGGCGGGGCGGCAGCGACGGAGCGAGGGGCGCCCGCCCGGACCGCCCCGCTGCCGCCGCGGGAGCCCTGGCGCCGCCGGAAACTTTCCTCGGCGCTGAGCGCCGGCTCCCTCTCGGTGCTGCTGCTGGCCCTGGCGGTGAGGCTGGCGCGGGGGGAGCGCGGCCGGGGGCCCCGGGCCTGGGGCTGGGTGTCCTCCGGCGCGGTGCCCCTCTGCCTGGCCGGCGCCTTCCTGGGAGCGGGGCGCTGCCCCGTGAGGGCGCGGGCGGCGGCGCTGCTGCCGCTGCTGCTGCTGGCCGCCTGCTGCGGGGGGGAAGCGGTGGCGCAGACGGCGCTGGCGGCGGGGGAGGAGGAGGAGGAGGAGGATCACTTGCTCTCCCTCGCCGCCACGGGGGTGGTGCTGAGCTGCCTGGCCGCCGTGACATGGCTGGTGCTGAAGCTGAGGCAGGGCGTCCTCATGCTCGCCGTGACTAGCGCGGCCAAGACCACGTCCCTCGTCGCCTTGGAGAGGGTCCCGGCGTCCTGGCGGCCCTACCTGGCCTACCTGCTGGGGCTGCTGGGCATCCTTCTGGCCGGCTACGCCGACCGGCTGTGGCCCCCGCGGCGGGCCGCCCCGCTGGCCGAGCCTCCCGCCACCCCCCCGGCCGCGGACGAAGCCCCGGTGCTCAGGCGGCGGCGGCGGTCCAGCTCCATGATCTCCCCCGAGATGTCGGGCGGCGGCGGCAGCGGCAACAAGACCCACCGGAGGACCTCGCTGCCCTGCATCCCCCGGGAGCAGGTAGGGGAAGGGGCTGAGGGGAGACGGCTCCCAAACTTTGCCGGGGGTCCCGTCGGCGGCGGAGGCGCGGGGAGCTGCGCCCTCGCTCCCGCTGTTGCTCGCCGGAGGGGCCGCGCACGGTGCGGGCTTTCCCTGGCGCGAAGCCCCGGGACGCCTCGGGACGGGGCCGAGGGCAAGCCGGGCTCTCCGAACTAGTCTGACTTGCCCGGGCTGCGGGCGACGGGCGGAGGGCTCGGGGTGCGCTTTTCTCTTACAGCTGTCGCCGGCGCTGGCTTTTCCTAAAGCTGGCAGAGGGAGGGCTGGGGTGGACGGTGCCCGCTTGGCTCTCGGAGCCGGTGGGAACCTGCCCTCGGGTTTCCCAGCATCACTTAGGAATCTCGCTGTTTCAAACCTGTAGTTTCCTAGAAAGGTACCTTAGCCTTTTAAAACTTGCTTTAAGCATGGAAGGGGTCTGTGTGCTTGAGCCAAGCAGCCTGTCCTCGGTGGGAGAAGTCCCTTATCAGGGCGGTAGCCTGTCTGCCGAGGCTCGTCTTTGCACTTTGCCTCCCCAAGGCTGTTGCCGTGCGTGTAATCAATAGCTCCCGCTCTGCCGTGGCTGTGGGAACCGGTGCGAGGCACACGCGATTCATCTCAACTTTGTTTCCTTTGAGAGGCTGTGATTGGAATGGCTGAGTGGGAACTTTATCACCAGCGATGCGTTCGTTTCAACGCACACCTCAAAAAAAAAAAAAAAAAAAAAAAAAAAAAAAAAAAAAAACTGGAGAAAGAAGTGATCAAGCGCCGGTATCTTTACTATAAAGTCCTCACACGGACACAAAGTCGGCTCAGTTCTGCAATTGAAGTGTTTCTCAGTTGTTTGAGATTTGAAATTGCCCCATAAAAGTATCACTCCATGGGTCGAGTGTCTTGAAAATCAGCGCAAGCCCTGCTGAGCAGTGGAAAGGGGATCCTGGGGGGAAAATAATCAAATGGTGTTAAGCTTTCTTTTTCAATTAATATTTAAAATTATTCTGTGCGCTGTGATCAGGTGGAGTGTCTCGTGATATACCGAAGGTTTTCTTTCAGGTGGCTTGCTGGATAAGCAGCAAAGTGTTTTCCAAGTAATGGCATCTAACTATATGGTGTGGGTGGCTAGTTTGTTTCTGGAAATGGTTTGATGACATCCCTTTGTGGTTGGTTTTGACATTTCCTAGAAGAGGGCCTGACAACCTTATATATTTAAGACTTGTTTTACAACAAATGTACTTATTTATTTAATAGTTTTAAGTTAAGTAAATATTGACCAAAGACAAATACAGTGTGAAAAAGTAGAAAACTGACCGAGTCCTGACTTTAACAAGAACTGGGAGGGAACGGTGTAAGAGCAATTTGTAAGTACAATAAGGCACGAAATTAAAGCTGTTTATGCTTACTTGGTGATGCTAGGCATTTCTGGTGGTTTCTTACAATAATAATTTGTAAGGCTTTAAAAATATTTTCCACTTGCTTTCACACTTCTAATAAATGCAGCCTTTTAGTTAACATCTCTAAATGTAATCATTCAGAGACAGGACTCAGTGACCATGGTCCTTGTCTTTTCTTGTGGAAGGACTTCAACTCTCCTGCATATAGCAGAACATTAAACTAGTGGTGGATAACAAGGTAGACTTCTTTTCCCTCCTTGATGGTGCATTACCTGGGGACAGTGGTCAGCTTTGCCCCCGAGCAATTCCCACTTCCAGGCTGTGGAGCTGGGCTGGAGTTAGCTGGCAGCTGTTCAGTTTGCCCTGCTGCAGAATTTTGGCAAAATTCTCTTTCTTTTGTTCCCACTCGCTATTAATCAATAGTGAGATCTGGTATTGCTTGTGTCACTGTGTGATTACAAATGGATGATTACTTTGGAGTTTGGGGAGACTTTCTGTATTTTGGTGTTTTTTTAGTGCAATGTGGCTGTGTGTATGCGAACTTCTCTCCCTAAAAGCTTTTCTCTGAAGTAAATGCTAGCATGGTAGAAAAATGGAAAAGCTGAAACAAAGATCTGTAAGGACCTCGAAGAAATGATGGGAGAAGTGGGACTCTCTTACAGCAAACAAAGTTTATGTTTATAGCAGACATCAGCTCCCTGTTGACTTAATGAAAGCACAGGTAAATGTTTTTCTTTTGGACAGTTTTTAAATATAACGTATTAAAAATAGAGATGAGGGTTTTGAAAGAAAACCAGGCCTTCTCTTGCCCCCCTGTTTTTAAACAACATCCTCTGAATGTTTCTGATCTTGTTTGTACATCTGTGAGCAGCCAACAGTTTTCATCAGGAAATAGATCTACTTTATTGCTTTGAAACACATACTTCAATTTAGTGACAAACATTAGGCAAAGTTTTAGAGATCTTTCCCATCACTTTCTGTGTAACCTTTCCTATTGCCGAGTATTTAATTGAGCTTTTATTTTCCCAGAATTTGATTCCCTTCATATCTAACTGTTTCTGTCAATATGAGATTCTGTGAAAGTCGGGATTTCTGAATTTTTCTTTTTTTTCGTCACACACATCTCAAGTGTAATCTGAATTCTTCCCTACTAGAATTTGAAGGTGAAGCTATGTGGCATTGTGATGGAAATTACAGTACCAGGAATTGCAAACTGACAACGTGGATATTGTTAGCACATCTTGTGTTAGCTGCCTATCAGTTCCAAAAAGAATTTGAAAAGAAAAAAAATTATTTAAAAAAAAGCCACCATCCAGAATTGAAATTGACCCATGACATAACCTTCTGTTGTTGCTAGAAGTGCTCTTTCCCCATTTTTAAATTCTCGGCTTTTTGTGTATGTTCTCTCTCTTTCCCAACTTTGGCAAAGTCTTTGGATGAAAAGCTTCCAGGCTGGGGTGTGTGTGTGTGTGTGTAGATCACATTGAGAAATGTGTGCCTGATCTTGCTCCCAGCTGAATGTTGTCTCCCTGTGATTTCATCAAGGCTGGCTGAGGATGCTCAGCTCCTTAAGGGCTCGCTCACCCAGATTTGAAAGAGAATGCAGAGTGAAATTGTGAATGGATGGATAAGACAGGGAATGAATTAAGAAATTTTTTTTCTTTTTTTTTTTTTTTTTTCAGTAAATGCAAAAGTGCCACCAAGAAAATGACTTTTGGAGTTTTTTTTCTCCAGGTTTTTGCAAACATTTTATCTCTTCCTAAAAGTGTGGAGAGGACGTTGGTGGGGGCATGGAGGGGAGCAGAAATGTGTTCTATGTGTTGTTATTTCCCATTAAAATATTATAACGCCTTTTTGCTCTGGAGCATGTGCCTCTGATTGACATGTTAATCTTGACATACAGTAGTCCAAGGGGATGATTGTGCCTTGGTGGGTAGAATGCTGCACAGGAGATTGTAGCTGGGCAAATTTAAACCATGCTGAAAACTCCTGATTTTGCTTTTGAGCTTTGCTTGTTTGTTTTGTTTAGGGGAATTGGAAGCTTTCAGCAACCTCGGATTTATTACAAGTGTGTGTTATTTGCAGCTGCTGCAAATAGTTTCATTTGCTTCTGTAGGATTTTTTTCTTACCTTAGTCAGAAGACTGTCTCAGGGACTTTCTGGTCTCCCCAGCTAGCAGGTGACACCACCCTGTGTGACAGAAGGCACTTGTGAGATGCTGGGTCTTGCCCTGAGCCATGCAGGAGGCAGCGCTGGGATGGAGGAGCTTCTGCACCTCCAGTGTCCCCAGCTGCCCAGCCAGCACCTCCACGTACAAACTCCTGTCCGTGTTCTCTGCCTCCCAAGGCCAGACGGTTTTTCTATCCATTTTCCTTATGCATTTCTATTTTGTTCTTTCCCTCCTTCTGGGCAGTTGGAGAAGTGGAAAGCTCTTTGCCCTCCCGAGGGACATCTGAGGGTCTGTCACTTATTTTCAGCTGGGTTGAGACTTGGTAGCTGTTCTGTGCAGCCGCATCTTTTCCATCCCTTTTCTCCTTGTTCAGAGTTATTTTTTCAGACTGGTAACTTTGGTGCCAGGCTCGTCTATCTTTCTTCAGCAGCAGCAGTGGTTTTTTTTTCTCGATTGACTGTTTTCCATGAGGTTCTGGGTGGTGACTCTGCTTGTTCCCAGCCTGCAGCCTGGGAAAGTTGTAAGCTGGGACCATCGTTATCACCGCCTGTCTGTGGAGTCGAGAAGACAATACTGAAACAGTTCACATGGTCAAAGATATCTCTGCACCGATAAGATCTAAGAAACAGTGGAGAAAAAGAAATATATTTGTCAGTTTCTCTTTTTTTTCCAAGGGAAAATTAAGGCTTTATCTCTTCTCATTGTTTGATAGTGAGAGCTTTGTTAGAACCAGGAATATGTTGCTTCTTCCCTTTTGCTGGTTCTTCCTCATTTTGCCTTAAAAAGTACACAAATGTACCTTTATATTATAACCAACTTTTAATAATATGGATGCTGTCCTCTGGCCTGAAAATGGGAGAGATCAGAGTGCAACATAGAGAAATCTAAACTTTTAGAGGGGAGATGGCAGATTGACTTTAGATACTGAACTTTGTGTTAAAGACATAGGTCTCCTATTGGACATGTGAGGTTTTATGTACCATATACTTCCTGCTAATAAGGTTTATTGAACTGTAATTACTCCGATAAGATTTACTGGCACGGCCATTTAGGTCATTAAAAACTAAGGAATACTGAGGAGTTATGTCATCTGGTGAGTTGCTGAAACACAACCGTGTAAAATATTTAAGTCAGGCTCCAGGAAAATTCACCCAGGGATTCCAGACATGATGCTTTATTTTCTTTTGCATGGCTTCATTTACGCAAACCTGCTCCACTTGGGTTTTTTCATTTTTCTTTCAGCCTCACAAGAATGTTAAAACTGCTGCTGAAACTCTCATGAAGGGCTTAGAATCTATTTTTGTCGATTGGTTAAATCAAGAAATGTATATTATGGTATATTGGCAAAAAAAGTAAAGTACAGTAGTGACTTTCTGCTCTTTCTGCCTGAAGTGTGAAAATGCAAAGCTGGAGAACTGAAAGAAATCCTGTGTACTCCGGGTTGTCATGTTAATTAAATAAACAGCCAGAACAGTGACCCTGTGTATAAAATGTGTTTTGAGAAGCTTGTTGGGGGTTGGAGGGGAAAAACAGTGACACATGATGTTTTGGACGTTAACTGTGACATTTGTATGAATTTGTCCTAATCTGCTGTTAGTGTTCTCACATTCCAACTGTTTGTTGTTGGTTTTTTGTTGTTGGTTTTTTTTT